>MU158807.1:630143-730213 GCA_015888305.1 Antheraea pernyi | reverse complement strand
TGCTATAATAATTGAGTTATGTAGAAGCAAACGTGGTACTTAAGTGAGACAATTGGCCGCCAAATTGACCAAAAAGATGATATAATTCATATTACATACAAATATATGACTTTCAATTATGTATATTTATTCTTGGAGTCAGTAAGGCACACGTCTCACGTCATCAATTTCACATGGACTAATACATTTGTAGCAGTCAATCACTACATAGTGTACCAATTCAAATTAAAAAAGAATCATTAAAATCGGTTCACAATTGACTAAAATATCGATTAACATACATAAAAAAATATATACAACCCAACATAGTAACCTCCTCCTTTTTCGAAGTCGGTTAAAAAACCGATTTTAATGATTCTCTTTTTATTTGAATTGGTACACTATGTAGTGATTGACTGCTACGTATGTATTAGTCCATGTGAAATTGATGACGTGAGACGTGTGCCTTACTGACTCCAAGAATAAATATACATAATTGAAAGTCATATATTTGTATGTAATATGAATTATATCATCTTTTTGGTCAATTTGGCTGCCATATTGTCTTATTTACCACGTTTGCTTCTACATAACTCAGTTATTATAGCAACGTATAAGTATAACTTAAGTATATCGACAATACGTGCATATTATATCTATCTATAAAATAAAAGATTTAAGATATATTGTTCGATAATGTATAGCTTATAATTTTTATTACTTTCTTATATAGTGTTAGTGAGTATTGAGTTTGGTATATAGTAGGTTGAATTTCCAGTTATGTTGCTGATGATAAATCCCATCCCACTCGATATACTATTTGTATTCATATATCTAATGTACACGTTACATGTTACAGTTGGCGTGAGTGTCGTAGTTACAAATGTTTTTGAAAAAACTTTTCTGTAATGTACACACCCACTCACAATTTTCCATTTCTTTAATACATTTATTAAAAAGCGCGTGCGGAGCCGCGGGTAACAGCTAGTATAATATATAATAATATTAATGTTAATATATAGCTATATTAACTAGCTGTTACCCGCGGCTCCGCACGCGCTTTTTAAAAAATGTATTAAAGAAATGGAAAATTGTGAGTGGGTGTGTACATTACAGAAAAGTTTTTTCAAAAACATTTGTAACTACGACACTCACGCCAACTGTAACATGTAACGTGTACATTAGATATATGAATACAAATAGTATATCGAGTGGGATGGGATTTATCATCAGCAACATAACTGGAAATTCAACCTACTATATACCAAACTCAATACTCACTAACACTATATAAGAAAGTAATAAAAATTATAAGCTATACATTATCGAACAATATATCTTAAATCTTTTATTTTATAGATAGATATAATATGCACGTATTGTCGATATACTTAAGTTATACTTATACGTTGCTATAATAACTGAGTTATGTAGAAGCAAACGTGGTAAATAAGACAATATGGCAGCCAAATTGACCAAAAAGATGATATAATTCATATTACATACAAATATATGACTTTCAATTATGTATATTTATTCTTGGAGTCAGTAAGGCACACGTCTCACGTCATCAATTTCACATGGACTAATACATACGTAGCAGTCAATCACTACATAGTGTACCAATTCAAATAAAAAGAGAATCATTAAAATCGGTTCATAATTAACTAAAATATCGATTAACATGCATGAAAAAAATACATACAACCGAACATAGTAACCTCCTCCTTTTTCGAAGTCGGTTAAAAAAGTCCTCTGTCAGCTTATCTGTTCGCGATAAAGTCAAAAACTACCATTTTCATGCTGTTTTCACCAGTAGATAGAATGATAATTCATGGGGAAGGTTTAGGTATAATTTGTCAAAGTTTTCATTCTATTATCCGGGCGCGACAACGTCTTCCGAGCCCGCTAGTTATCTGCCCGTAAAAGCCCCGTGAAAGTCGGTCCAATCAATTAGGAGATAGTAGGATATTGCGGACAAAGTCTTGAGAAACAAAATAAAATAGTTACTTCTTATAAGGTGAGTTATCTTCCAGTGAAAGTCCCGTGAAAATCAGTTCAAGCATTACGGATATTCCACTGCGGCCGAAGGCGAATAAAAAACCTAAATTACTTTTTATAAGGTCTGCTATCTACCAGTAAATACCCCGTGAAAATAGGTCCAACCATTTTGGAAATAGCCATGCGGACGAAACCGCGGAAAAATAAAATAGAACATGTCAACCGCTATAATTTCGACTATCTGGCAGTAAAAAGTAAAATTCCCGTAAATATAGGTCCAGCCGTTTTGGAGATTACCCGCAACAAACAAACAAACAGAGAAATATACTAATATAAAAATATAGACAAAGTATAAAGAAATTTTTTTTGTTCATTTGTAGCCTTAGCCATTCATCAAAAAGTTGTTATTTTAATTGTACATACATAAACTTTATTTTTATAATACGTAATAGAGAACAAATAAAAAATTAGAAATAAAAGTAGTATAAACTTTTTCCATAGGAAAACAAAATAAACTTCGAAAATGTTTGCGATAGAAACTTACCACGTTACCATGGCAACGTATATAATACTAACGCTAACGAAATCTTTATTTGAACAATTTTGTTTTATGATTATGAAGACTAAGAAAATAATAATGATGGTTAAAATAATGTACGACATATTATATAGAAGATTTGGCGCTTATGCCTTTATTGTAACTTAGACATGGAATAAAATTGATTAAAGGATATATAAGAAATACCTATATTGACAACTTCAGAATTGGCAGTATGGATTAATTCCTTCGCCTGTCCTATTGAACGAATATTATTACTACTACTAACGAAATCTCTGCTATATATCATCACGCTAAGACTAATAGGAGCTGAGCACCAATGAAGAATGTTTCAAAATCGGGCACTTTTTTTGTTTTTGAGCGATTACGTTATTATTATATACGTTGCCATGGTAACGTAGTAAGTAGTAGTAATAATATTCGTCCAATAGTACAGGCGAAGGAATTAATCCATACTGCCAATTCTGAAGAGTATCAACGCTAACATTTTCAAAGTTTATTTTGTTTTCGTATTCAAAATTTTATACTACTTTTATTTCTAATTTTTTATTTGTTCTATATTACGTATTATAAAAATAAAGTTTGTGTATGTACAATTAAAATAACAACTTTTTGATGAATGGATATGGCTACAAATGACCAAAAAAAACTTTCTACATAACTTCATAATTGGCGGTATGGATTAATTCCTTCGCCTATGAACTATTTGAATAGGAAAAAAAAACTTTTGAAAATGTTAGCTTTGATACTTACCACATAACTTCATAATTGGCGGTATGGATTAATTCCTTCGCCTATGAACTATTTGAATAGGAAAAAAAAACTTTTGAAAATGTTAGCGTTGATACTTACCACATAACTTCAGAATTGGCAGTATGGATTAATTCCTTCGCCTGTGAACTATTTGA
Source organism: Antheraea pernyi (assembly GCA_015888305.1). NCBI lineage: Eukaryota > Metazoa > Arthropoda > Insecta > Lepidoptera > Saturniidae > Antheraea > Antheraea pernyi. The sequence continues at coordinate 726,766 of MU158807.1, read as the reverse complement.
ATGGGAAAAAAAAAACTGAAAATGTTAGCTTTGATACTTACTACATAATTATACTAATATATAAAGCTGAAGAGTTTGTTTGGTTGAACGCTATGATCTCAGGAACTACCAGTCTGATTTGAGAAAGTCTTTCGGTTTTAGATAGTTCATTTATCGAGGAAGGCTATAGGCTATATTCAGCTTTATATATTAGTATAGATTATTCTTCTTACTTACTATCCAATTTACTTGACGCTTATGTTTATATACGTATATATTTTAACAATTTATTAATAAATTGTAGTCTATTACTTCATCTAATTTGTTTATTACTATTGTAGCCGACAAATGTAACTACGCTTATCACGACAACACAGTTTAATAGTTTAAATGTAACAACAGTACCTTTTTTTTTTTTTTAACGTGGGGAAATCCCTTATGGATACGCCACCCTCCCGGGGGAGAGGGTGGGTTATGTCCGAGTCGCACGGACTAAAACCCCACGGTGTACCGACAGATCGTTTTGTGGGGGCGGCAAGGGATCGTTCAAGCTAATCAACCTTGTAGAGCCGCCCCCACGGTCCGCCCAGGTGGCCGCCGGGCTCCTACCTATAGAGGGACAGACCGGGTACACACCGGCTGCCCCCCTCGTCCGACGGACCTGTGCAATGAGGAGATGGGCCCCCCGGCCCATCCCCTCAGGTCCGGCTACGGTGGCAGGAGGAGTTGGGCGAAGCGCCTTCTCCTCCTGCCTGTCCTCCTTTGGCGGAGACGGCCACTTAGCGAGTCTGCCTCGCGGGCCCTCTCCGCCTCCTCCTTCTGCGAGACGACCTCCTCGCAGAAGGAGGCCATCGCTCGCCAAGCCTGTTCGCTGCCGAGCATGGCCGAAACCACGCTCGGCAGCGATAAGTCCGTTCCCACTGCCGCCGCCAGAATGCGGCGCTGCTCCCCCCACGTAGCACACTCAGACAGAGTGTGCTGCGCGGTATCTTCGACAGCGCCGCACTCGTGGCAGGCGGTGGTCGGCTCCCTGCGTGCGATCCGGTACAGGTACCACCCGAAACAACCGTGTCCGGTGAGTACCTGCACCAGTCGGAACGTCAGGGAGCCCCACTCCCTGGACATCCACTCCCGCAGGACCGGGCGGACGGCGTCTACGGTAAACCGTCCGAACCGCTCGTCCGCCAGGCCCTGCTGCCACCTTTCGACGGCGTCTCCTCTGAGACGCCGTCTCTCCGCCTCTACCTCCCTGGGAGCCGGGGGCTCCCCCCTTCGTTTCCTCGCCGCCGTGAACTCGTACATGGCGGCGAGAACTCCTGCCTCCAGCTCCCAGGGTAGGGAGCCGGCGAGCACACAGGCCGCCGCCGAGGACACCGTCCGGTACGCCCGGATCGCCCTCAGTGCCACCGTGCGCTGCGCACTTCGCAGCGCACGCACGTTGACGGCACCGAGGGCGTCGGCCCAGACCGGAGCCCCGTAGGCGGCCATCGCTCGCACGACTCCCATATAGAGTCTGCGGCACCCGGCACCCGGTCCCCCTACGTTGGGGAGTAGCCGGCCGAGTGCCGCAGCCGCCCCACCAATTCGCGGTCCGAGCCCCGCAAAATGGGGCCCGAACCGCCAGCGCCCGTCCAGGGTGAGGCCCAGATATTTCATCCGGGTCCCCACCCTGATCTGGGCGCCCTCCACCACTATGTGGGCCCCAGGTGGTGGCCCTCGCCGAGGCCCATGAAAGAGTAGGGCCTCGGTCTTCTCGAGGGCCACCCTGAGGCCCAACCTCCTTATGCGCCTGACCACGAGGGTTGTGGCCATCGTGGCCAGGCGCGCCACCTCCCTCCAGTCTCCCTCCCGGGCTACGACTAGGGTGTCGTCCGCGTAACAGATGAGGCGTGCTCCATATGGGAGCACGCCGCGGAGCACCCAGTCGTAGCCCATGTTCCACAGGAGTGTGGAACATCGCCCTGTCACATCGGCCACGCCCTGTGGCCCGCCGGACCATCCACCCGTCGCCGTCCACATAAGCGACCTCCCTACCCTCGAGGTACGCCTCCAGCACCCGCCGCAGGTACGGGGGCACTCCGAAATATCGAAGCGCCTCCCGTATGACCCCATGCGGCAGGGTGTTGAAGGCGTTAGCGATGTCGAGTGACACCGCCAAGACCCTCTCCCCCTGGGAGGTCGCCTCTAAAGACAGCGACTTCAGGAGACACAGGGCGTCCACAGTGGAACGCCCTGTCCGGAAGCCATACTGCGCGTCCGCCAGATTCGGCCCAACTTCCTCTAGGTGCTGGACGACCCGGGAGGAGATAACCCTCTCCAACACCTTCCCGGCGTCGTCCAGTAGGACGAGGGGCCGATACGCGGACGCGCAATCCAGAGGGGGACCCGCCTTTTTTATGAGGCAAAGCCGCAACAGTACCTAAAAGTATAAAGAATAAATGAAAATAATTAATGAGTTAATAATGAGTTAACACACACACACACACTGGCTAACTAATTATTACGTAAGCCCGCTCGCCCACGGACATTCTAACACACACTAACTAATGAAACGATCTGGAAAACAACGCTCTCACACAGGGCAAAGAAGAGACAAGGTAAGAGTAGTGCTTCCTGCTTCCTACTGTAAAGTTTCAACAACACCCGTTCAGTTAGTTATTAAGTGAAAGAGTATCAAAAATCCATCGATTCTCACGAACTTTCTAATTTATAACATAAATAAGATTTACAATGACCCATATAAATTTAATAAGACTTCTTATCTCGAAAAGAAACTTTACTTTTCGCTGTACGCTGCAAATTATATCTTAGGTTCCCCTAATATTGGGAACCTCTTGTCTTTTAGTAACAAGCTTATTAAGTTTTTTACGGACATGGCATAGTAAAATTTTACGGCGTCCTTATTTTACTACGTGCTCAGTAAGTGCAGTATACTGGGACACCGGTTATCATCATTTTCTTTTTATATGACTAATATTTACTAGTTGATCTAGCAAGTTCGGGTTTTATTTTATTAACTGTAACAATACAATCCTTTGTTGATATTCTGACTTATTTTATAATCGAAATCAGTTTTGTCGTAAATTAAGCAGTCTTCAAATATTAATCTGCCTATGCGTGTTCACTTATGACCGGCTTTTGAGGTACTTTAATTGTAGTTTTTTATTTTTTGTGTCATAGGTGTCAAACGAACAGGTGGTTCACCTGATGTTAAGTGATCACCATCGTCCATGGGACACCAGAGAAGTCGCAAGTGCGTTGCCACCCTTAAGGGTGAAGGATTAGGGGAGGGAGAGGAGAGTGGAGAGGGGGTGGGAGGTGGGCCTCCGGCGCTCTCACTGACCGAACGAAACGCAACAATACAAGCACTGTTACTTCACGTGGGTTTTCTATGAGAAGGTGGTACTACCCCGGGTGAGCCAACGCATTCATGCTGAAACCAGTACCAACCCATTCATGCTGAAACCAGTAGTAGTTATAGTAGCCCGTAGTTTATCTGTTCAATAACGTTATCGGTTCGATAACTTGTGAAATTGCCTTTCTGAACATATAATAATACGACAAATATCAGTAAAACTCAAAGGGCCACTTGACAGTTTATCTTATGGATAACTCTCTTGAGTCAGTAAATATTGCTAGTTCAAGCATAGTCTTTCTAAACCAAACAGCGGATTTTGATACGATTTACACTGTCGTTTAGGAAAGTTCTTTCTAACGTTTGTATAATACATGTCTATTATCTTTTTTCTTTTTCCTTCTTTACATAAGTAAATGTGAGCAGCTTTTGTGTGCTTAAATTGATTTCGCTGATAATATTAATAATAATTATGAGGAACACCAAAATAACGCACTGTATAGTAATATAATACATCTTAAAACACCTACAAAAGTTTAAGTTTTTTTTTAATGCCTAACCAGGCAAACGAACATGTGGGTTACCTGATGTTAAGTAATCAACCCCGTTCATAGACACTACTAACACCAGTGGAGTCGAAAGTACGTTGCCAGTCTGTGTTTGGGTGAAAGGAAGGGAGGGGCGAGAGGAGAGGGGTGAGGAGGGGTAGTGGGCCTCCGTTGCTCTCATTGACCGAACTAAACGCAACAATACAAGCACTGTTACTTCACGTCGGTTTTCTATGAGAGGGTGGTACTACCCCGGGCGAGCCGACCCATTCACGCTGAAACCAGTAATAGCTTCAGCGTGACTCTACCACTTACCAACAGGTAGCATATCTCTATTTCTTAAGGATAGCTCATATTTTTATCTATAAATATTATTAAAAAAGTAACTCCTTGAAAATGGTTCGTTCAACTTTGATAGGAATTTCGCTTCGACATCGATGATGTAATAAGGACTAACTTAGACGACTTTTATTTTTATTCCGAGCAAATAGGAAACTTAAGAAGCAGCGTCCAAAACCACGTGACCTCACACGCACACTTATTCTGAACTAATTTTTGTTTTCGCTATATACCAAGCGGTCGAAGTTGCGAGAAACAATCAATTAATAAAACTATTTTTCGCAGTACAGATTTTAAATAAATTCATCTTTTTTATTATCTCTCCAAATGTACTCATATCAGAAAGGTTTAAGGTCATCTAAATAATAGTGTATACAAATTGAAAGTAGCAACTAAAGCGGTGTTATTACAAAAAAGTTAAATACGTATTGAACCCTGGCTTTAAAAAGGTCTCATATTAAATGCACCGCGGTCGCTGAATGTTCGCCATCTTGTTGTTTTCTCTCGCTTTGGTTACGTTAGGTTAGACTTGTGAAAAAGGATAACGCAAACTTGCCTCGGGCGAGCGCGGTGCATTTATTAGGAAACTTTTTTAAACCAAATATTTAATACGTATTTAACTTTTTTGTAATAACACGGAAGTTTTTTTTTTTGTTATTTTATAGTTGCTATTATTGTTCTAAAAGTTGTAAGTTTTCGGAATTCGCTAACTTTTTCTAATTTAAATCGGCAACACTATCGGCTGACGGTGAAGGAATACATCGTGAGGTAACCTGAACCTGAGAAATGTTCTTGTAGTAATACTATATGTGCGAAAACATAGAACTATGAATTTCTCAGAGTTCGAAATCACCAATATGTCGTCGCCTGGCGTGGTGATTATGCCCATACCGTCCTTCGGGAAGAGGCCTATGGCCCTGCAGTGTGTCTCTTACAGGCTGATGGTGATGATGATGATCAAAGATACATCAGCTTTTGTTCGAATGCCGGAACACTTCTTATTTATATATAAACTAGCCGACCCGTGCCCACTTCGTTGGGCGGTAATACGTAAGCGTGGAATAGTTATTTTGCGCTAAAAGGCAGCGGAAGCTCTGAAAAGAAAAAAAATCCTCGATTTTGCAACATTCTTCATTGCTGCTGCGCTCCTATGGGTCTTAGCGTGATGATATATCCTATATATAGCCTATAACCTTCCCTAATAAATGAGCTATATAACACTGAAAGAATTTTCCAAATCGGACCAGTAGTTCCTGAGATTACCCCTTACAACGTCACATCGTCCCAAACTCTACCTCTTTATAATATTAGTATAGATTATTAGTATAGATTATAGATAATATAATTAGTTAATAGCTTCTGCCCGTGACTTCGTACGCGTGGAATAGTTATTTTGCGCTAAGACGCAGCGGAAGCTCTGAAAAGGAAAAAATACCCCGATTTTGCAACATTCTTCATTGCTGCTCCGCTCCTATGTGTCTTAGCGTGATGATATATAGCCTATAACCTTTCCTGATAAATGAGCTATATAACACTAAAAGAATTTTCCAAATCGGACCAATAGTTCCTGAGATTAACCCTTACAACGTCACAAACTCACAAACTCTACCTCTTTATAATATTAGTATAGATAAATTCATATTTGTGATCTTTGTGTCTTATTAGATAGAGTAATGTAAAAGTCTCCTAAAAATTAGCACTACTATTTTGGAGATTAAAGTGGAAATATAACAAGCAATTTTTTAATGTGTATAGATTAACAATGAAATGGAATGCCTGTAAATTAAAATAACATACCTAGGCAATGAAAATGACTTTACGTTGTGTATTTACGCTTACAACTATTTATCCGATAAAGCGATACAAGCGAAAGTTCTTGTTTGCGCGATTAACAAAATAAACTGTGGTCTAGTTAGTATTCATGATGCCGAACTCATTGTGTATTCAAGTCGCGGATGAAAATGAAATATGGACTATTCCCGGTGAATTTTGAACACAAGGTGACTTGGCAATAACCCCCTCGCTTGTTATTAGCGTTACCATTGTGCCTGACGGATTGTCGTCCATCTTTTTAACTTTCCTAATTAGTAAAAGTTTGGGATTTTCATTAGTTTTATTTTCAACTTACCCTTCCTCACTGCTGATTAATTGATAATTTGATGAACACGTAAAAAACTCGGCAATAGTACAAACATATTTTCTATTTTTCAAGCAACATGCACTATTTATAAAGTTACCCATAAATGACTATAAGTGATTTTAAACAGTGTAGTCTAACACCAATTCAAAGAAATACTTATATGATACTCTATTTACGTGAAAAAACAATACATTCTTTCTCGGCGATGATATTATAGCTAAAAAGTTTTAGATACGTTACCTAGATGATATTTTGACAAAACAAATGGCACGATAACGCACACATACGTAAAGTAATATTGTAACACCATACTGTCTTAGGGATAAAATGTAGAAGAAATATGGCATATTCTCAATATCGGTGGTGAAAAAGAAATAGTTATATGTTGCTTAGATATGGGCGAATTGACAAAGCAGCCGTCAAATCTAAGCTAGTTAGCTAAGTTCTAACAAGGCGCTGTCAAAGCGTTTATTATATGACGTATCTACAGCTTTTTAGTTATAATATTATTGATTCTCGGACCATTCACTCAATTTGAAGCTAAAGGTACTGAATTGAAGGTATTTACTGAGTACTAACATTGAGTTAACTATTTTGAAGTTGAAGTTATTGAATTAGTAATAAGAACAACTAATTGCCATAGTCTATTGAATTAGTAATAAGAAGAACTAATTGTCATAGTCTATTGAATTAGTAATAAGAAGAACTAATTGCCATAGTCTATTGAATTAGTAATAAGAAGAACTAATTGTCATAGTCTATTGAATTAGTAATAAGAAGAACTAATTGCCATAGTCTATTGAATTAGTAATAAGAAGAACTAATTGCCATAGTCTATTGAATTAGTAATAAGAAGAACTAAATGCCATAGCCTAGCTGTATTCTGAAAACATAGTTAATCATTAAAAAAAACTTCTAAATATATAACTAGCATCTCTCGCGTTAATGTAGACTTTGAGAATAACATACACTGAATAATACTGCTGAATAATGAACGAGGCAATGGCGAAAGCGAGGTGGTAGGGTTTTACAGCCTGACTGGGTTGCAACCACCATGTATATAGCCAAAAAGCCCGTCATAGTGATTCGCTTCTGCGAGTCGCGTTTCGGGATCAGCCTATGCATATCCAGCTTTTCGCTGACTGGCATGACAGCGGCGACCGGCGATGGATAGTTTGTCATTCGGTGGTCGACATTGTTTTTGAATTGTACTGTGCTTAGTGCACAGTGCAGTCATTTTGTCGTGCTACTATAAAAAAAAATACAGTATATGTCAGATGGAAGATCTAGAATGGCAGATCTGTATAGGTGAAAGAATTACATTAAAATAAGAATTAAAGACAAAAAAATATCTTTACTCTTTATAATAGTAGTACAGAAAACATTACGATAAAATTAATGAAGGCAAGAGAAAACGTATTGTAAACGAAAAGAAATCGCTTGCAAACGCTTATAAATATTTGTTGTTTTGTAGGTGATAAAGTCACGCTGAAGATATTACTGGTTTCAGCATGAATGGGTCGGCTCGCCCGGGGTAGAAATACCTCTCATAGAAAACTGACGTGAAGTAACAATGTTTGCATTGCTGCGTTTCGTTCGGTCAGTGAGAGCGCCGGAGGTCCACTTCCTTTTCCCCCCTCCCCGTCCACTCTCTCCCCTTCCATCAAACACAGGGTGGTAACGCACTTGCGACTCTCCTGATGGTGCAAGTGTCTATGGACGGTGATGATCACTTAACATCAGGTGAACAACCTGTTCGTTTGCCTGCTATGATATAAAAAAAGAAATATTATCAAAATAAAAGATCTATTAACAGTTACGATATCGATTGGTAGTTTAGAATATAGAGGTAGTTTACTCATGAAAATCAATTTATGGGAAGTAAAATTATATTATATACCTATATAGGTATAAACATTATATCTGAATTCTCAGCTAAAACACTAAAACAAAACTCAACTGTCCAAAAAAAGTCTAAAAGATATAGAAACTATTCACGTGAAGCAAAGATGAAACGTTAAAAAGATCACTTTTTTCCAGAAAATGTAATTTGCCGTTCAAGTCTAAACAGATTTATTTCTCTTATATACGAAGGAAAAAATTCAACATTTCCTTCCATTCAAAGGCCGTACGCAGAAACAATACGACGCCCCTAACTCGATTCGCAGGCACACTACTGTCTGATTCCTCTTAATGCGAAACGCTCCAAATGGATGCCATTGTTTTCTCCCACAAAAAGCATCAAATAAGAAACAGGGAACCGAATACGAAACGAAGTATGGAGAGCACTCAGTAACATACCGACTGAAAAAATACGATACCTCTCTATGACATTTCCATGCGTCGTTTTGGTTCGAAAGAGGAATATGTATCTATTTTGTAATATTTGCAGAAGAAATGTTGATATTCTCTCATCATTTCGTCGTCGTTTAAATGTAAAAATTGTTAGTGGTCCAATGGTTTGAACGGGTGAGTGTCGATGAAATTTTCGGAATTTGCGTACATATACTAATTTTAATTGATAACATCGACCAATGGAGAAGGTAAACATCGTGAGAAAACTTGAACCTAAAACGTTGTGTAGTGGTTTATTACCATCGGAAGTGAGAAAATTTAGAAATGAGGATTTTTCAGATTTTATAATTGCCAGTACGCCGTGGGTTGGAGTGGTGATTATGCCAATAGCTTCCTTCGGGAAGAAGGCAATGGCCCTGCAGTATACTACATTTATATGGTATTAAGTAGCAAATAGACACGCAGTCCCGTTTATTTTAAATAATCATTGCAACATAGAAATGTGTATATTCAGTAGGATCGCAGTCCTAAAGACATCCAACTACTCGTTGAAATGCCTTATGCATACAAATGCATAACCATTTTATAAAGTTAGATACTAATCTAACAAGTGTTATTTTTGTGCTTAACATGACAAAATTAAGAAATCGACATATTAATGATTTTGGTTTGAGATGGAGGGTGTATTCTTTTAAAACTATTGGCTAGATTTTGTTTTTTTTTTAAGTATTAGAAGACACTTGGATAATATCTAAAAAACGTTCTCAAAATAATTTAATTTAATACAAAGTTAACGTAAGTACAAAAAAATTAGCACTACGATTTCAGTAGTGTTTTTTTTGGCGTGGATAAATGGGGTAAGTGGTCTGATGTTCCGTTTTTTTTTTCTCTGTAGATAAAACAAATTGTCAAAATAAATAAATAACGCAAAGTTACGAGTATGAATTGCTTATGGCATAAAAGGTTGATTGTGGACGAAATTGTATTATTCGAAAATCTAGTACCGTGAATTTTACCATCCTAGTATTATCATATACATTAATACGTGAAGCCTAAACTTTATATCCCTTTTTAACGGAATTGGGCGAACGGATGAACGTGAAATTTGGCATAGTTAAAGTTTATACGGAGGAGAAGTGCAGAAAGCTATTTATTTTATATAAAATGCATTAGAAGTACATTAAATTAATTAAAATATGCATTACTCAGACTACTGCTTCAATGTTACAGAACATATACACACATGTAAATAAAAAAGACATTTTGACATCTGTCAATAAAGGACTTCAAAAAAGGTTGTGAAGGAGGTTGCTATGCTCGACTGTATGTATTATTTTACTCTTACTTTCGAATTACCCTTTTTCATTCTACATTCAACAATGATATTAACCCTAATAAAATTCAAACTTAAAAAAAATTCAATGAAATATGATCGAATGTGACCGCTGGGCGCCCACTAGTATATTTTAATGTATCAAACCTCCTTGAATTAATATTAAATGGTTTAAGATCGCCAGTGATCAATCTATTGTCTGTTCAATTTTACATCTGCTAAGACAGAAGTCAATTTAATATTTTTAAATCCATAGGTATATATCAATTATTTTACAATAAACACAGAGGTCAGGGATGTATATATAATTTAGTACCGAATAAACTCATACCTTATTAGTTCAGGTCAAGTTACGTAAAGATTTTATATATTAGAACCCAAATGATTCTGCTCGATGAGAAAATAAAACATTAACCGTTAACACGTCATCATAAATCGACCGCGCACTAAAATATGACTCACAGTATCTTTCTATTTTAGAAATACTTATTATTTATGTGTTTGACTGTAAATACATAAAGTTGAACGTTTCAGTTGGTTTATCAGAATTTCTTATTTTTCATAAAAAAATTCATTTAAAGGAATTTAAAAAAATTTAAATTAATATCCACGATGTTACAGATCCCGAGAAGTACAGTAAGTACAGTTTATTCTTTCTAAATATTTGAAAATGCTGTTAATTTTGTATTCAAATCCTCTCTGAAGGGAGAAAGGTTTACATGTTAATGTTAAGGTAATTTTTGTGTGAAAGTTAATGACAAAAAAATTACTAATATTTAGTTCTGACGACTACTAGTATTCTTATCCTACTAGTATATAAAGTACATACTAGTAATGTATATAAAAGCCAGATGAAGTGAATGAATAATATAAAGCGTAAATGAAGAGAATAAAGTGATTTGAATAAAGTTAAGGCAAGTCTAGAATAGGTTGTTTAGTGATAAAGAATAACGCTATTATTATCAATTTTAACTGATTTCGACGACCTTCTATGTATCGACTAATCAAAAAATTTAAAACCTTGAGTAATATGCAAGAACAATGTATGTAAAATACAAGAACTATATACCGTTTGGAGGGCATAGTGGCTTGAACCGGTAGGTATTGTGGTCAAATCACTTGTTCTTCAGCTGCATTGATTGCGGATTTAATATAAGGAGAGATGTGGACTGTATTTTTAGCGGTCTGCGAGTGCAAGAGTATTACAGATACATGCTTAATCGCGGGGTTCAAAGGTATACAGTCGATTGAGCTGAGGTGCGGCTTGCATATCACTGGTATGCTGCTGCGGTGTAAACACTCTTATTGTATAGCGCTTGATAAAAATGGTATAGCGTCCGTTAACAAAATGTATATATTTTCACGTGCCACAAGTATTGTTTGTGTCGCGCAATTAGGTGAACGCTGCGTGTCACGTCCGTGGCGCTGCGCCTGCGTCGCCCTGATAATCTAGCGGAATGTTTAAAGGATTCTAGGCGTGGGAGGAAACAGGAGTTACCCTCGCGGATTACAACAAAACTAACTACCTATAAAATAACTACCACTGTCATAATAACTATTCTAAAAAATTCTTTTTTATATAAATTCTGTGAAAAACAAATATTTAACAGTGCACCAAATTGAAGCTTAATTATACGTATTATTAAAAATATTTTATACGTTTCAAATCTATAATAACATTATGAAGCTGGAGGGTTTGTTTGATTGAAAGCACTAACCTCAGGAACTAGTGGTCTGATTTGAAAAATATATCATCACGCTAAAACCAATAGGAGCGGAGCAACAATGAAGAATGTATCAAAATCAGGGTTTTTCCTTTGAGAACATTCGCTGTGTGTTAGCGTTAGCCGATAGAAACTATTCGACGTGGGCGAAGTCGTGGGAACAGCTAGCCATTTATACAATTTAAAATATATCTATTTATGTTATTTCGCTATATGTTAGATACTTTATAAACCGTGCATTCTAATGACTAAGTTATTAGTAAAATGCGGTAAATCCAGTATAAGAAAGATTCTAATTAAAAGATAGAGCATTTCAGTAGCAATTTGAAAGCAGTGCAAAACTGAAGCTTGGTAAAACCGTCGAGGATAATTTTAGTTGGGTAAATTACCATCCCTACTCATTTTGTTATAGTTGAAGTTAGTTCCTGACGTCACGTTTATAAGTGGCAATTGAGTCGACGCAACGCATTGTGCCCAACCATACTTAAAATTGTTCACAATATAAGCTCACTGGGTATACTACACGTTATAATTAGGTATGTGAATAAGTATCTGTATATTACTTCATTCGTTTAAAGTTAAATAGGGATAGATATAAAATACATTTAACTTACTTATAACCGCGCGTTGGTCTGTGAGACCGACGACATACGTTTGGCTTAATTTTTTTAAGTGAAAACTTCCTTGAGCGCTTTGAGCGGTATCTTTTGGCAGGATAATAATTTATAATTTCACGTCATGACATGATAGTAAGCGTGACCGACCGTATCGCATTGCGCGGCTTGCGTTAGATTAGCGACGCATAGTATAAGAGTCTATATATATGCACAAATATTCTCAGTCAGTATAAAAAAAAATTTAAGTAACTTAAAATAAAAAGAAATTTGGAATGTATGGTTAGTGTTTTTTCTTTTTATTTGTTGTTTTTGTTTTAGCTTTCTCATTTACTTAAGTTATTTGCTGTGAAATATAATAAATACATCGTAAACACCTATAATTAAGATTGCACTTATATAGAGTCTTTGAAAATGCATGTTATGTACTATTCTAGTGTAAATCTTGTTGGTGTTTCTAAATAAATAAATAAAATAAAATATCTAATATTGATACTTTGTATTAAGATTGTGCAGCATTGTGTGATGAATTATTAAACTGTATAAAAATGTATATAATTATTATTCAGAGTGCTAATAGATGTGAAAGAAAGACTAATGATAATAATTTCAATTTACAAATTATGAAATTTAAATAATTCACACTATACTAAGTTTAAAAATTCCAAAGAGAACACAGTTTAAATTCTATTGTTTTGAGTTTTGTTTTGTCGGAAGTACTTATGACGGCCTCGATTTTTGTTTAAACGCAAAACGCTGACGAATGTGATCGTAAATGTCCATGCATATATAACATATACCTGTACATGACGCAGATTGGTCCGTAAGACCAACGCGTGGGTATAGGAAGGTTAAAGAACAAGATTCCTTTTTTGTTTGTGCCAGATAGCATATTTCTAACTTTTTTTTATTTATTGTGGCACGGCAAAGTGACTGCACTTTGCCTGATGGTAAGCACAGTACAGTCCAAAAACAAAGGCGACCACCGAGTGACACTATCCATCGCCGGTCGCCGCTGTCATGCCGGCCTGCGAATATCTGGATATGCACAGGCTGATCCCGAAACGCGACCCGCAGAAGCGAATCACTATGACGGGCTTTTTACGCCATATACATGGTGGTTGCAACCCAGTCAGGCTGTAAAATCCTACCACCCCACTTTCGCCATTGCCTCGTTCGTCAGCAGGATTCACCACGTGCAGGTGAGGTTGGCTTGGGTGTCTCAACTTTTATGATGTTATTTGACACCCCGCGACACCCCACTTATGTTAACCAAGACGATTAACTGCTTATTCAGTATCATATAAAATACATATTTACGTAAACTGGGATAAGATAAACCTTCTTTTTCTAAAGATAAGATTTCGTCCAAATCGTTAAGACTGTTTCTATAAAAACCTCATTATCATTTCATAACATATTTGGAAATTCGAAGTTGAAGTATATTTATGTTGCTTTAATATTTAGAATGTATACACCACACTAGTAAATGAAGCTCTGAACTTTACTCCGTTTGATAGGCACTTGATCTTATTAATGTAAGCATTAGATGTAGTGGTAAGCATATTTAACATTATTACATGGCTGGAATATTTCAACTAACAATAAGACAGAAAACCCCGTGATTAAAGAGAAAAGCCACAACTTCGACGAAGTGTGGTTATAATAAAATAACTATGATGAATTTAATTAATCGTGAAATGTTCCTAAATAATTAGTAACCTTAGAAGATTGATTAGAAAATTAAAAATCTAATATACTTCAATTTACTTTCATAATTTTGATTAATGTAACAAAATTCTTAGTTCACTTTAATCTGGTTCTATGAATTGACGTACCTATAATATGAAGCTGTAGCTATTAATAGTTTCAGCATAAATGGGTCGACTCCCCCGGGTTAGTACCACCCAGCCCACAGAAAACCGACGTGAAGTAACAGTGCTTGCATTGTTGCGTTTCGTTCGGTCAGTGAGAGTGCCGGAGGCCCATCTCCCTTCCCCTTCCCTCGTTCACCCTCCATCCCCATTCCCCATACACAGTCTGGCAACGCCCTTGCGACTTCCCTGGTGTTACAAGTATCTATGGACGGTGGTGATCACTTGACATCAGGTGACCCACCAGTTCGTTTGCCTCCTATTGATATTTAAAAAAAAATTAAAGCCCATCGTAATTATTACTTTGATTTTATTATTATTGTCCGGCAAACATTTTAAAATATCTATCTTTAATAGCTCCCTAACTAATATTATAAACGAAAAACTAAGGTTGTTTGTTTTTCATACTTTCACACCTAAACTACTGTATCGGTCAAAATGAAATGCTGCATACAGATTAGGGGTAAAGCGATAGATATATAGGGTTATTTTTTTCTGAATGTCTGATTTTTACCCAACGGATAGGTCAAAACTACATTAAAGTCAGCGAAGTTGTACATAATAGCTAGTATAAAATAAAATAGGCTAAGTTACTCAATAGCTCTCTTTCAATAAAATTCCCATTAAGATCGGTTCAACAGTTTCGGATATTCCACTGCGGACGAAGTTGCAATTACAGCTAGTCTAAACTAAAACTATGTTACTCCATATTATTTTAGCTATCTGCTAGTGAAATTCCCGTCAAAATCGGTCCAGAAACAAACAAACAGAAAGACCAACAAAAATTTGAAATATTGATTGGTTTATCAGTAGCGTGTATACTTTAATATCATTCAGAAAAAACCGATTATTTTGACTTTACATACAGACACTACATTTCTATTATATGTATGGATAGATTATGAAATAAATTATTATTTATATATACATTATTATTATTACGTATAACACTTCAATCAGACGCCAAATAATATGTGAATTATGCTAGCGAACCGAGAATACGAGACATAAGGAACATAATGCGATTTCGCGACCTCAGTTTCTCCCCTGTTTTATCGGTCAAATTCCCAGTTTGTTTATTTTTTTGGGTATATTCTTTATATTTCGTGCTTACGATGTATGAAAAACTTCACATAGCCTCTATATTTCTCAAAACGTAGCCAGGAAAACTTTCAGCAACCGAACACGTTCCAAATGTTTTTGTTATTCAGTAACAATTAAATTATTACTATGCGTCATTTTTTATTTGTATCAATATATAGGTACACTTAGAAGTACGATATTTATTTTGGACTAGCTACTCATTCCGGCTTTGTATTGGTGTACTTATGAAGAAAATAAAACCAAATGTTTGCTTTCGAGGACGATTACATGAAATAATATAGCAATTGAACAATTGGACGTCATAATAATTGGACGAAATAAATTACACGATATCACACAAATATAGTCCGCATCAAACTCTTTGGCCGCTCTGAATATAGCTTTGATTCGGCTTTGTGCATAGTAAGGTCAAGAAGTTAAAAGTTATGGGGCGTAAGGGGTGTCGAATAACATCTAAGACTTGAGACATCCAAGCCAACCTCACCTGCACGTAGTGCACCCTGCTGCATAACGGACGAGGCAATGGCGAAAGCGGGGTGGTAGGGTTTTACAGCCCGACTGGGTCGCAACCACCATGTATATAGCTAAAAAGCCCGTCATAGTGATTCGTTTCTGCGGATCGCGTTTCAGGATCAGCCTGTGCACATCCAGCCTTTCGCAGGCCGGCATAACAGCGACGACCGGCGATGGATACTGTGTCACTCAGTGATCGCCATTGTTTTTAGATTGTACTGTGCTTACCATCAAGCACAGTGCAGTCACTTTGGCGTGCTACAGGAAAAAAAGCAATTCAAGATATTATAAGGATATTACATTGACATTTATTGATCTTTGTCTCGATATTATACGTATTACGTTTTTAATCAATTATGATTCAAGTAGATATTTGCATTAAGTGTGTAATAAGAATGTACTTTTAGGAGATTTTGTAGAATAGAGATACGACTTCGATTGTGTCATCTTGTAAACGCTTTGATAGCTAACTTACGTAAATCTTTTTATTCGAATTGAGCAGAGATATGCATACATATGCGATTACACAAATATAGAATATATGCAAAAGATTAGAGATACAAATTAACAGACATTAAAAATTAAATAATTACTGAGGTAATATAACAACAGTAAAAACTAGCAATGGACAATAGTAGCCGAATAATAGACATGATAGATACTATAGACAAAGCTACAATATTAACAATTCGCCACATCATGTATTTGTCAGTTATAATTAATTCCAAATAACATTTAAAAAAGTGAGTTTTGGGTGATCGCGTACTGTAATTGAATAATCCCCCTTATACAGTATTTCTTTCTATCTATGGGATATACTGTGCAAATATTATGCGTGTTATTGTAAATAAAGTACATTTATAATAAATCAATAAACGACACCTTCCATAGAAACATCATATTTCGAAGTGGATGGGTCTACTAATAATAACAAATATAAACAATAAAAGAAAACAACGAGAATAGCAATAACGTGTAATCAACAACAAAACTATTCTGAAAGCGACTGTACTGCAACCAGCACTGATATTGACAGACGTGTCATCGTGGGTGCCACAGGGAAGAAGTACGAGCGCGGTCGAGCCTACTCCCCTTTCACTTCATTTACGTCCCTCTGATACCCAAATTTGTGTTCTGCGCACCTACTTCGGAGCGGTTAAAAAGTTTGACGCGGACTATACGTAAAGTAATACTGTAACACCACACTATCTTAGATAAAATGTGGAAGTAAGAAGGCATATTCTCAATATCGGTGGTGAAAAAGAAATAGTTATATGTTGCTTAGGTACGGGCAGGTTGACGTGGCTAGATCACGCTTTTTAGTTATAATATCGTTGATTTTTGATAAGAAAAATACACATTGATAATAACATATGCGCATATAATACGATTATTGATATACAGATACTTGATTATATGGAAATGTTTCGATCATTATTCAGCAGCCTTAATGAACATTTTTAATTTAAGCATAACTTATATTTTAATACTCAAACATAATATAGATAGATATTAAATATCATGTGTTATATCATCCACTTCTGGTGCCGCTACGGTACTTAATCAATTTCGATTTTTTTTACTTCGTAAACACTTGTCCTTTTGCCAAAAATTATTACAATAGCATCAACTAGTATGAACATATCAAAATTTTAAGAAACTACAATTATTATATTCACTATGCGTTCAACGAGAAGAATTACAAGGAGGTGTGATGCTTATTTTTTCTTCTGTACATAAAAGAAAATAATATTAACCCACAAAATACAGTTTAATACTGTATTTATTATAGTTTCAGTGTTGAAAAACAGTGAAGAGAGCTTACCATAAACAAGACCATGTAAATGTACCACGAGCTTACTTCAGTTTTCTGTGCAAATGTGTCTCAGAGTTTCCAAGAGACGTGTGAAAAGGATTTCACAAAGTTAGTGAGTGATGCATCTAAAAGTCTAAGTACACTATACTAACGTAAATGTGTTTTATACGATGCCTTATGTTTTAAAAGTATAGCGACGTGATATTCTTTGTACATTTGCCACTGGAATGTAGAGATTTTTTACGAAATAATATATTTTTAATAATGTTTAATATTTAAGTATTTTGCAATCATATATATTATATCATATAAGTTTAATACTTCTCAACATATAAACGATCAGTGTGTTATTATATTTATCTAGAAATAAAAAAAGAAATGTGAGAGATTTCCTAAATACACATATCTTTTTGAGAGCAGATATGTAAAATATAATTTGCTTTACCCAGAAGGGAATGTATATTGACAATAGATTAACATAGGATTTAGTCCTGTCTGACATCCTTTCGAGCAACTCCATTTGTTTTTAAAAGAATGATTTTCTATGTATTTTGTTAGGACGATATAAGAATATTTTAATATTTAATCCAGAAACAACGATATTTAATAAAATTAAGGAAATAAGTGATACGTATAAATTATCCCAAACAATCATTAAAGTTGTAGGTAGCTATTAAACATGAGAATATAATACGCTTTCCAATAAAGCCGATTGGATCGAAGCGTTAATTAGAAAACTAGAACAAACCCTCACAGGGAGTTAGTTATTTAGAACCCATCGTATCAACGGCGGGATAGTTTGTACACAGACAATACGACCGATTGGATAGTCTTATGATTATAATTTTGCAATAACATGGTATTTTTCTGTGATTAAAAATATTATAATGATAATCACTACATTTTATATAACAAAGTCCTCCGCTACGTCTGTCTGTCTGTTCGCGATAAACTAAAAAACTACTGAGAAAAATTTTCATACTGTTTCCATTAATAGATATAGTGATTCACGAGGAAAGTTTAGGTATATAATTTGTCAAAAGTTTTTTGTAAATCAGTTGAAATATAACTATAATCGTTGGAATTGTCGGAAAAAGTCAAGCCGCCTGGGAGCCTTCTTCGAAATTGCTGCTTAATTCCTTTGAGACATAATAAAATAATTGAGATGGTAAACGACGCAGACAAAATCGCCGGAATCAGCTAGTTTTATATTATTTAATTATTAAATACCATAAGGCAATAAAGGCATATTTAAATAACGTCTCAAAATTAAATTTTTAATAATACGTATACATATTTTTTATGTAAACCAACACTATCGATGCTAATAATATTAAAGACAAAAGTATTAATTTTTTGGAGTAAAACTTCTTACGGAAGGGCTTTGACATTCCGATCCGTAGCATCCGTAAACACTGTGTCGGGTTGAGTGAGTGCAGTGTCTTGTTTGCCTTTGTGTATTGGAGAACAGTGAGACATACGCTCTCCTCGCTTTCTATTTTAATGTTTTATTTTTACCGCGTGTAAAATACACCCATTTTCTTTGTTTGAACGCGTTAACCTTGGTTCTACATCTTATAGCTTCTTTATTGATGAAGAGCCTATGATTATGGAACCCAGTAATTACCAGACAATGTGTAGGTTGGAGAGTATATTATACGAAAAACAAGCAATAGTGTGGGGGTGATGTATGGCAGGGCGCAGGTTATAGAGGTCCGAGGATGGTTTAAACGGACGATGAGAACCGAGCATTGCTGAAAAGGGCCGATATGTGAATGTGACGAAGTATTTACTATGCCACGTGGCTCAATTAAATGACCGGCCCTATAAACAATCGTTGTGTTTTACATAGAATTTGTTTAAGCTTAACCAACTGAACTAATTAAAAAAATTAATAAATATATTTTTCTTACCATAAACGCAAAAGTAACTAACTCTAGCTGTGTATCTGTTATTTTTTAAGGTATAAATCTCTGAAACGGTCACAATATAATTTGATATAGGGTTAACTTGTTATCTCAAACATTTTTTCCGTAAATTGTATAGTAATTTACGATCCCATTGCAGGAGGGAATATAGTCGTCCTAAACATTTGTTTACATATTATAGCAATAGAAAGGTGTTATTTATACGTATTATAAGTTCTTGAGGCATACCAGAGAGGGTTCAATGACCACACTTTTCTCTACAAAGTTTTTAATAAAGTTACTTAAAAAGAAATTCAACTGAAATACTTGATGCTATTAATGTGAACATAGCTTTCACTCTAATAGTAGAGTTAGTAATATAATTAGATTTCAATTGGATTTTTTTTTTTCATTTCTGATTAATTAGAAATTAAATTAGAAATTTGAATTAATAGAACCTATTAATATAACCTAGTGTAAAAAATATAATGCTAGCATAAATTACATTAAAAGATTGCGTTTCTTTATGATTTTTAAAACTATATTTTCTTTTGAGTTTTAGTTTGAAAAGTGTGCTTCGTAGAATACTTTGAAGAAAAAACCTATCATATAGAGAATTTCTTCCGAAAGATAAGCGTTTATAGTACATGTATATTATATTTATATAAAGTAGAAATACGAGTATGTATTCTAACGAAGTCGTAAAAAGGAGTTTCCGGACGCTCATATTGATAACGCTATCTAAACTTTATAAAATATATATATATATATATATATAAAAATAACGTAACTTAGAAATGTTTATCTAAAAAATGCCTATACAAAAGTCCGGGATGGTATAAATGTCTATCTCTTAAGTATAGCTTATAATTTATAATGTTTTAAATATCTATATATAAACAAGCAGTGGGAAACGGTTAAGAACATCTCCCTTCTCTGTTTGTAAGTTGATTTTCTTCACTCTTTTTACATGTTGTAGCTACTGACGACCTTTAATGTTATGAAATAATTAATGGAATATATTCAGAAATGGAAAAAGTTTTTTCGCGCCAAACACTCTTGCACGAACCAGGTACACCGCCACTCGCTGCACAGTACTCGCGCACAGTACATTCTCGCTGGATTTAACGATGATCCCGATCGCAATCCGAAACCGGAAAAATCTAAACTGACACGCACAATAGCAGTCTTTTTCTTTTTTTTTTAGTCGCGAATTGGAGCCTCTGGCTCCCAGGGAGGTAGAAGTGATGAGACGGCATCTCAGGGGAGACGCCGTCGAAAGATGGCAGCAGGACCTGGGGGACGAGCGATTCGGGCGGTTTACCGTGGACGCCGTCCACCTGGTCTTGCGGGAGTGGGGCTCCCTGACGTTCCGACTGGTGAAGGTACTCACCGGACACGGTTGTTTCTGGTGGTACCTGCACCGGATCGCACGCAGGGAGCCGACCGCCGCCTGCCACGAGTGCGGCGCTGACGAAGATACTGCGCAGCATACTCTGTCTGAGAGCAGCGCCGCATTCTGGCGGTGGCGGTAGGAGCGGACTTATCGCTGCTGAGCGTGGTTTCGGCCATGCTCGGCAGCGAACAGGCGTGGCGAGCGATGGCCTCCTTCTGCGAGGAGGTCATCTCGCAGAAGGAGGCGGCGGAGAGGGCCCGAGAGGTAGACCCTCAAAGTGGCCATCTCCGTCAACGAAGGACAGGCGGGAGGAGGCGGCGCTTTGCCCAACCCCTCCCGCCACCGTAGCCGGACCTGAGGGGATGGGCCGGGGGGCCCACCTCCTCATTGTACAGGTCCGGTGGACGAGGGGGGGCAGCCGGTGTGTACCCGGTCTGCCCCTCTATAGGTAGGAGCTCGGCGGTCACCTTCCGCCGGGCGGACCGTGGAGGCGGCTCTACAAGGTTGATTAGCTTGTTCGATCCCTTGCCGCCCCCACAATAACAGTCTGTCGGTAAACCGTGGGGTTTTAGTCTGTGTGAGTCGGACATAACCCACTCTCTCCCCGGGAAGGGAGGCGTATCCATAAGGGATTTCCCCACGTTAAAAAAAAAGAAAAAAAATGATAGGTCGCGAATTGCATGTATCAGGCAACAGCCCAAGCCAAGGTGTGCCGTGCACCCTTGAGCTTGTTGTCAAATGAAATCGGCTGAGTGCCTTAAGCGTTCGGCTTAGTAGTCCTGTGAAGCTGTTAAGACCTTGCTAGGTCAATAGCGTAGTCAGTACGAAAAAAAAGAAAAAGTTTTTTTTATGGTCAAAGTTCGACTCCTGGCTGAGCACTCGTCATTAATAAATATTGGATATTTGCAACTTTATTTTAAATAATATAGTATTAATAATTTTGCAATTAATAAAACTCATTGCGTAGGGTATCTAATGCATATTAAAAAGGCCATGTACAATATAACATCTCAATGAAAATC
Organism: Antheraea pernyi; assembly: GCA_015888305.1. NCBI lineage: Eukaryota > Metazoa > Arthropoda > Insecta > Lepidoptera > Saturniidae > Antheraea > Antheraea pernyi. Next base: position 704,807 of record MU158807.1, on the reverse strand, counting down.
TTGGGAGATATTACAGACTTAAAATGATGCGTAATAAAGAGTAAGTTTATGTAAAGACTTTGACTAATCGTAAACATCAAAACCCCAAAAATGGGACAAATACAAAATATATACATGCACCCATTCGAAACCGGGGCAGATCCTAGTGTTATAATAACAAAAAAAGATGATATATAAAATATTATATATGAGTAGGCGAATTATTTAATACACTTATTTAATAAAATCATATATATTATAATAAGAAGCATATAATATAATTCGTTGTAATTCGTGCTATCATCAGGGCACATTTGCATGAAGTGTTTATTGAATCTTTGACCGCAACATACACGCCCACGTTACGCCGTATTCAGTAGGTATTATTCACGATAAAATTAATATTCGCTTACAAACTACTAGAATGAATTTAATATCGCGTCTAACGGTACGCGATTTTATAATAATCAGATTTCAACTCAAGAATATTCTGTAGTAGTTCTATTACTTTGAAAATTCTATCTTATTTCATTAAGTATTCAATTAATCAGATATAGCAAATGAACTTAAAAGGGGTAATATGTACGTACAATGTTCTTATATAATGCCATCAATATTCCCATATTTATTAGATTACAAATTTAATATAAGACTGAAGCCTTAGCAAAATTGGGGCTTATATTAAATTAGATATTAGATTTTATTTTTCATTAGCTTCTGCCCGCGACTTTGTCCACGTGGAATAGTTACTTTTCATTAGCACTAACACGCAGCGGAAGCTATAAAAAAAATATATTTTGAAACATTCTTAATTGATGCTCCGCTCCCACTGGCCCTAGCGTGATGATATATAGCCTATAGATTTCCTCGACAAATAAGCTACTTAACAGTGAAGAAATTTTTCAAATCGGACCAGTAGTTCCTGAGGTTAGCGTGTTTACCCAAATTAGTTAAAGATTACTACTCTTCTCTCGTACTTAACTCGAGCCGTCATTCAAATTTCAATAACTTATGATAAAGTAGATAGAGTTTTTTTTTATAGTAGCACGGCATAATGACTGCCATGTGCCTGATGGTAAGCACAGTACAATCCAAAAACAATGGCGACCACCGAGTGACACAATATCCATCGCCGGTCGCCGCTGTCATGCCGGCCTGCGAAATGCTGGATATGCACAGGCTGATCCCGAAACGTGACCCACAGAAGCGAATCACTATGACGGGCTTTTTCGCCATATACATGGTGGTTGCGACCCAGTCAGGCTGTAGAACCCTACCACCCCGCTTTCGCCATTGCCTCGTTCGTTATTCAGCAGGGTGCACCACGTGCAGGTGAAGTTGGCTTGAGTGTCTCAAGTGTTAGATGTTATTCGACACCCCTTACACCCCAAAATTAACCCCTTAAAATTTATTATGAACCCAGTGCTTTAGCAGTGATGCGTGTTCATACAAACAGACAGACAGACATTTCTAAAAATGATTGAAATGTATTATATTACTTATTCCTGGACATCTGCAATAATTTTGTCACAAAAATCGAACAATTACATTTACACTCTATAGATACTATAGATACATGTATAGATAGATTTAATAGATACACTCATAAATATTTAAATAAGATACTTGGAGATAGATATGCAGAAAAGTTATACTCTGTAGAATATAAATTCATAATGCACTACATATATTCCGAATCTCTTCCAGAACTCATTTCATACCATCATAAAACCCACCTTCAATGTGGCATACAAATCTATCCGTAATCGGCACACAGAATAGCAAAAGGAAGCTGCAGTAAGACTTTATTAAGATGTCGGAATGTTCAGTTGGAATCCACCTGGATTGCAATTTACTACAGCGTAACACGTTGGTACACAAGATTATTCGTGCCAGTATGTAGTTACATACCTTTTCAGTAAAGAGATGACATACTCTAAACACAGGTTCTATGCAACGAACTTTTAGAATTATAGCATCTGTATTTGTTTTTTGTTACGCTTCCACGTTACCGATACCAATTACTCAGCCGATCGTTAGGAAATTTTATACACTATCCTACAAAATAGGACTAGATTACCTTTTATCTGATAAAAAGTACTGTTCCCGAGAGACAAGTCATATCTATGTTAAAGCGATCCAAGCCACTGGTAAAAGCTAATGCTTTTTATGCCTGCTAGCAAACGAGTTGAAGTATTACGCCCACCGGTTTGGTATAACAAAGGGTATTATTAAAATGTGATAACAGACTTTATAATTAGTACAGACATGTAACACGTTATTATTCAGTATTATAACGCATTATGTGTGTATTCATATCATCACCATCATCTGTCTCTAAGAGACCCACTGCAGCGCTATAGGCCTCTCCAAAGAAAGTCATGGACATACTCACCACGTCAACCCACGACGTATTGGCGACTTCAAACTCCAAGAAATCCACAGTTCTATATTTTTCCAAATAGGATGGTTTTTAGACCGTTTCTAAGGATTCAGGTTTCCTAATGATGTTTTTCTTTACCGTCAGCCGATTTAAATTAGTAAATATGTACACGAATTTCAAAAAATTCGTTGGCACATTCTAGGTATCGAATCAGCGGACATCTGATTAAAATTCCACCGGTCAAACCACTTCACCACCAAGACTATGTGTATTAATATATAGAATTGTAATTTTAATACGTGTTTACTAAAAATTGTTACTATAATTAAGTTTCGGTTAGTTTTTATTTAAGAAAGTAACAATAAGTTGCATATTAATAAAACTTCCATAATAAAAATATTTTATTTAAATAGGAGTAGATTCAAAGAGGTAACTTTTTTTTTTTTTTTTTTTATACTATTGGCAGCAAACGAACATGCGGGTCACCTGATGGTAAGTGATCACCACCGTCCATGGACACCTGCGACACGAGAAGAATCACAGATGCGTTGCCGGCCTTTGAGAAAAAGCTTAACTTAGCTTGGAATATAAACATTACGCTTTCTGATATTAGCTTAAGGTCAAGTCATACATTATTTAAAAAAAAAACATATGGAGGTATTTGTTTCGAGGTTCTTTTTTAACATCAATTTAAGCCTAATAAGGTTTGATTTTAATTATTAAAATCATTATACACGTATGTAGCAACTGCTTATTTACTGGATATGCATTGAATACGATATGCCTGAGACTGCTTGTTAGTTGCGATCCAATTAGACATGAAATTACGTATACAATTACAATTATTTACACTCTTTAAAGGATTCCAAAAATAGAAATTTATAAATGATATGGAATATTGTTTTACTTAAACAACGAATACACGAAGATATTTGAATAATATAACTCAAGAAAGAAACACAAAGCGATAAACTTCCTTTTAACTTTCTATAGCAAGTTTTCGAAGCAAATAAAAGCCCATCGAAAGTGTTTACAAACTGTGAACTATGTACAGAATATGGAATAGCAACTCATGACTACGAATGAGATGAATAAACCGTGAAACTCTCCAGCTGAAGCATTAAGTATGTAATAACGAGGTATTGTCATGAAAATTACAATTTATATTCGTTTGACAAAACGTTCCTAAATATTTCCATGTTTATTAATAAGAACGTTATGGTTTGTTATTAAAATGCGTATAAATCTAAATGTACACGTATATAACGTTCTAAATATGTATTATATTAAAGTAAGTAAATACGGACACCCGTATATTTTATCTTTCGGACTGACTATAAGCTGTTGGCCTAATAGGCCTTCACAGCTTCACCGGTCTTTTTGGACGAGTACTTAAGACGTTCAGCTGTATGGCAACAAACTCAAGGGCACCAATGGAGCCCAATCTAGGCTTGAGCTCTTGCCTTGAATATAACTAAGGTAATATAGTTACGCTAATCATACATATATGAGTTAACGAAGCACTAACGAATCTTTGTGACCTTTTTAAATAATGCTTATGCAACACGTCAAGGGAAAGGGAAGTCACTCGTATCAAATTGCAATCACATTTCTCTGCCATTACATCGATAATTCCGAATATAGATGTGCAAACAACAAAACTGAAAAATAAAAATGTTTAGGTGTTATAAAACGTAGTCGCTATTCATGTTTGTCGGTGTGTTTCTAGTTTACTACACAACGGATTTAAAAAAGATGATATATTCTAACAAAGTCGTAAATATCGGGCTATTACATTCTCAACACTGGCTAAACTTTATGAGATACATAAAAATAGGTATTACGAAATTATGCATCTTAAAAATGCCTATAGAAAAGTGCCGGATGGTATATGTTTATTTTCTAAAATAAGCCAACAAAAACATTTACCTTTTAAATATTATTAACCTTCCCATAACCGCGCGTCGGTCTAACGTACTTAACTTGTACAGGTATATGTAATGTATGCACAAAAGGTATGCGCTATAGTCATTTCAATTAGGTCATGAATCATAGCTACTGAGAAGCCCAAGTCGTTTGCGTTTTGCATTAGAAAAATAACGAGTCGAATATATGTTATTGTTCTCATACACTTTTTTTTTATGTCATAGGTGGCAAACGAACAGGTGGGTCACCTGCTGTTAAGTGATCACCACCGTCCATGGACACTAACAACACTAGAGGAGTCGCAAGTGCGTTGCCATCTTTTGGAGGGAAGGGTTAGGAGAGGGGAGGGGAGGTGGGTCTCCGGCGCTCTCACTGACCGAACGAAACGCAACAATGCAAGCACTGTTACTTCACGTCGGTTTTCTATGAGAGGGTGGTACTACCCCGGACGAGCCGACCCATTCATGCTGAAACCAATAATAGTTTCAGCGTGGCTCTACCATCACTAACGCTCTGGTATGGGAAGGTTATGAAATAATCGGTTAATTACGAAGCTATATTGGCCAATACATTATTCATCCTTGTCCAATTGAATATATTAGTTACATAGATATGGATTTAATGAACATTTTAATCGATAAAAAGATTTAAAATTACGCGAACCAAAAGGATTGCTTGTGTGAAGTGATCTGTAAAAAGATTACGGATTTGTAAAAATTAAAACACTAAAAGATGGATCTAAATCGTTTTGATGCTTATAACCCATATTAGTACATTGCACCTGTGTAAAGTCGAACTCTGTGCTCTAGTATAGTACCATTATAATGGGTTCCATACTTGGACCTATACTACTGTTGTTCTTGCTGCCATTTATCTACGCTCATATTTATCAACGTATAAAGTTACTTCACCACTAATAAATAGTAAATGCATTACAATAAAAATTAATTGTTTCAAAAGTGATTTAAAATCTTTTTTAAAGTATTTTTCACTGTATATACTATTTGACTATAAGAAAAAGGAAAGAAGAATTTACTGTGTTTATTTCAAATAAGAATAATTGATATATGTTCAGGATTGTTATTAACCGTTATACAAATATTACAGGTTGGAACTGTTCCATGACAGAAAAATCTACAGGGAAAATATAACAATCCGTTCGCAGTTACTTAGAAGACACCCAATTAAACATCCAAGGAGAAAGGGAAAAGTTGGAACAAAGGCTAGGATTTATATATTGTTCCCTTCCAAGTATCCAATCTTTTAGACGGTTTAGAATGTTATTAGCAATATTGTAGTCGGACCTTGCTTCTTGTTTGTAGTAAAAGACAACCATTCAATAATCCCTACTTTGTACCATGCGGTTAACAAATAACAGTGCTAAGACAATTTTCCAAAAATTAACATATAAGCTAGGAAAAATCTTCTAATTCTTATATACTTATAGATTGTAGTAATATTGAAGTTGAGGATGAATAGATTTGTGTGGTTTATAAGTGTTATAAGAAAGGACGAAAATCGTTTAAAAAGGAGAGTATTAAATATGAAGTTGGACGGATATAGAAATAGAGAATAACCGAAGAAGATAGGGATGGATTGTGTAAAGAATATTGTATGTGTAACGTGTGTGAATACCTAAATGGTAGTTGAGAGAGGAAAGTGGAAGTAGAAAACATATTATGCCAACCCTATTTAGGTGGATAAAGGTAAGAAGTTGATGAAACGAATTGTAATATTTACGAGCCGGGTATAATTAATTATTTTATATTTCTGAGAGTCAGAGCACTGCGGTATTATTATATTTAGTTTTTAAATATGTAACTGATAAATGTATACAATTTAATGTATAAGATGCCGGATTCATTTATTAATAAATTTATACAAACTAGTGGGCACCCAGAGGTCGCATTAGACCATAGTTCATTGATTTTTTAAAGTTTGAATTTTATTAGGGTTCTTTTGTTAAAGGGTATTATGTTATAATATCATTGCAGAATGTAGAATGAAAAAGGGTAATTGTAACGTAAGAGTAAAATAATACATACAGTCGAGCATAGCAACTTCCTTCACAACCTTCTTTGAAGTCCTTTATTGACAGATGTCAAAATGTCTTTTTTATTTACATGTGTGTATATGTTGTGTAAAATTGAAGCAGTAGTCTGAGTAATGCATATTTTAATTAATTTAATGTACTTCTAATGCATTTTATATAAAATAAATACTTCTCCTCCATATAAACTTTAACTATGCCAAATTTCACGTTCATCCGTTCGCCCAATTCCGTTAAAAAGGGATACACAATTTAGGCTTCACGTATTAATATAATGATAAATAACATGTAAGTGTTTTATTGTTTGTTCTAGCGAAACCTATTAAATAATAAACATTCTTATGAGAAGAAAACCGCGGGCATCAACTAGTAGTACAAAAACATATATATACTATATGGTTATATAAGGTACGTGTTTAATCAATAGTTTGCTTTATCGAAGTAAGTATAAGTATTGTTATTAATGATACCTAGTATTGGGGCAAGAGGTCCAGAGTTCCATCCTCATACTTAACTGCTGCTATCATATATGCTGTGTATATATATATGCTGCTATCATATATTCAGTGAAAGAACAATTAGTGGAGATAAAACCTTGAGACACTCCGCGACCACGAATAATAAAAGAATTCCTAAAAGCCACAATCTTCTACACATGTAATAATAATGTATAATCTAACGTGTATATACTTTTTAATTTTTTGTGCAAAGAAATGTTGCAGGTGTCTTGGTATAATAAAAATGCATTTCAATCATTATAGAAATGTCTGTTTGTTTGTCTGTCTGTTTGTATAACATGCAAGACTACTAAAGTACTACTTTCACGATAAAATCTCAATAGGAAAATCATAAAGTATATCCTCGAGTAACATTTAATCTTAGTTTCATTAAAATCGGTTCATTCTATCAAAAGTTATTGTAGTTTTAATGACGGCTCAAGTTAAATACGAAAGAAAAGTAGGTAAGTAAAGAAACTTAATACATTCGGGTGATTTTATTCGTCACTGTTCTTTTACATCAAGTTACACACGGACGACGTCGCAGTCACAGCTAGTAATAAAATAGCTAGCTCTTAGCCTACTCACGATGCTATATGACTCAACATTGTAGTATTCAAATTCCGCCCGAGAAATTCATAATTGATTAGGTTTGTTCAAGAGTTTGTAATTTAATACCCGGTATATGACGCAAATAAAACTTACTCGGCGTCTTCTCAAATAATTCTAACAGGAAAAAACGAAGTACAAAGAAGACTGATATAAAAGTATTGACAGTAAAAATCATACTTAAACGTCAATAAAATACGAAGGTAGCTAATACTTTATAAAATTGCTACCCGGTAACCTTTACCGAGTCCGGGTTTTATTGTCTTTGAAAAAGTACTTACATAGCAATTGTGTTTTAGCTCCTTTATATTGTTTTCATTTACGACTTCCAGTTTTCAAGTTCGCTTGCAATAAATAATATGAGATTGCCAGGAACGGAGCTAATGAAATTACATAGCTACGGGGGATTTCGCTTATAAGTTCTGGGAAATACAATACATATATTTAATAGTACAATGTGAGTTTTTGGCGGGGTCTTAGTGGCTCATGTAGTGACTTTTATATTTTATTCATAATCTTGTGTTATTTGCCTCTATATTTTGTAATATTGGTGGTATTTTACGTAATATACTTTGGTTATCGTGCATAAGTGAAATGGATGGAAAATAATACCACTGAACACATAGACATATAAAAGCCCAAGACGCGCAGTCTCGGATAAAGGTAACCCTCAAAACCGGCCGCAAAAATTACCCGATATACATACATATGTGGTTATAGTTATGCGATAAACTTATGATTTCGCAAATTCAACCTTACCTAAATGATTTAAAGTTGTTTATACAAGAACGCAAGCGACGCGAGACTATTTGAAAGGACTGAATAACCAAAATTTAAGCACACATTTTTGTGTGCCGCCTGTGAGACGTTAAGTGTGCATCTTGGGTTTTTGTATATCAATGACGGAGCATTAATTCTGAGATGCCAATAAAACTCCCTGTAAAGTTCTAACAAGCCCCCTTGTTACAATGAAGATTGTATAAATGATGTTTTGTGTTACAAGTAAATACTCTTTAATTTTTATTTTATTACTAGTTTTTGCCCGCAGCTTCGCTTGTGGTAATATATATTGAGTTATCTCTTGGGAACAGTATGTATTTTTCGGGTGAACCCCGTTAGTTACCCTATGTCTTTGTTTAGACAATGAGTACACAAAATGTCATGATTATTCGTTCAGTATTTAAGGCAAGTAAGAATAACAAACAAATAAATTACTATAATTTATATTCGCATTTATAATCAGTTAGGAGCCGTTAGTATTATGTGTGTACAATCTCCTGATCTATTCATTGTTCTTCTCGCATATCAAATCCTTAACGATCAGATAAATGGAACAAATACTGTATACCTATTAACTAAAACTTATAAGCAGTCATCTCATTAAATATTAAATTGTAAGGACTTAGCAATACCAATAAAAATACGTCACCCCGAGCTTATTTCGGCTGTGTTCAAATATAAAAGGTATAGTGGCTCACGAAGTATTACATTTTAGTGCTTAGATATAACAACTTAATATTGAGTGCCTCAGTTAGGATACTGGGTTATTCTAGTTGATCCTTCAAGTAGATTTAATGCCTGTTTGCTACTTTATATAATTAAAAAAATGCGAGTATTTTCATACGCATTGTACGCAAATATACACGCGCCAAAAATTAAACTTCTATATAATACATAGGTACACATTATATATCGTTAGATGAATATGAAAAAAATGACACTTATCCTATATACGCTTTATTAAAACGGTCGTGTATCGTATAGCGAACATCTTCCTATAACTTTTTTTCCTCGAACTGACTACGCTATTGACCCGGCAGAGTCTTCATAGCTTCACCGGACTACTGATATCTGCATTGATATTAACTCTTTTCCTATAACATTAATATGTAACTGTATTGTCTAGTTCATATATACTCATGTTACACATACATTCACACACATACATACGTGTAACCAACTGTCATTGTGATAGCGTAACTGAAGTCGTAACGGTATGCGTTTTATACTCAATGATATGTAAGAAGTCGTAGATACGTTCTGATACGAAATATATATTTCCGATACGAAATATATATAAGGGTTGTTGAGGTATGTATGCTTGGTACACATATATGTTTCAACAACTCATATATGTATGAATAGTTAGCTTAGCTTAGGTTAGCTCAGATAGGTCGCGAATCGCTTGTATCAGGCAACAGCCAAAGCCGAGGTGTGCCGCGCACCCTTGAGCTAGTTGTCAAAGTAAAATCGGCTGAGTGCCTTAAGCGCTCGCCTTAGTAGTCCGGTGAAGCTGTTAAGACCTTGCTTTGTCAATAGCGTAGTCAGTTCGAAAAAAAAAAAATCGTAGATACGTCATAAGGGCTTCGACAGCACCTTGTTAAAACTTGGCTAGGTAGCTTATTTTTGATGGCTTCTCTGTCAATCCGCTCGTATCGAAGCAACATATAACTATTTCTTTTTCACCACCGATATTGAGAACGCCATCTTACTTCCACATTTAGCTAAGACAGCGTGGCGTTTGTTACACTAATCACGTATAGGGTCGATGCCGTCAGGAATGGCAGTAATTACTCCGTAGATACAGTCACTATTTATTTGGCCAGAGCTTCGCCTTACAATACTTGGTATATAAGAAGTGCGTTCAGATCAGCGACATCTTGCCCTTTATATGCCGAACTCCCACCAATGTAGTCTCACACCGGGGTGAATAATGAACAGCCGATAACTTCCACCAATAGCGTTCGAGGTCATTAGTAACACACCGATAAAGTCAATAGCGCGGTATCGCAGGTCAATAGTGGTTCCCCGGGTGGCGTTGTAGTCTCGCCTCTCGGGTGTGTCACGGTACCAGACGTAGACATTAACACGTTACAATATTATTTTACGTATGTGTGCATTTCGTGTCATATGTTTTGTCAAAATATCATGTAGGTAACGTACCTACAGCCTTTTAGTTACAATATCATTGTTTATTCATACCGTGTTTAAAAGCGTTTCAATTGAAAATGGAAATTAATATCAGATAGCAAGATCAAATTTATTTCCAAGTTAACATTTCATATCGCTGTTAATATTTGTGATAAACAGCGTCTGTATGAGGTTACTAAATATCAATGAGGAAAATGTTTAATACAGTAGACTCTCTTTATTCTCGGTTTCAGTAAACTCGTGTATAAAATCACGACCAATATTTGTATTCGCGGCTGAAAATTTCTTTTTTTGTGTCTTTAAAATTAACAGTATCTAATCAATTTTTATAGTAAGTAAAGCCAAATAAACGTCAAAATATTTTATTAAAAAAAATATATTTTTGTTTTTACAACTAATGCTTTTGAAAAAAATCCGATAACAATCTCTAAGCTCTTTAATCCTTCGTATAATCTAAATTAAAATAGCGATAAATAAATTCACTCTATTTTGATATATTTATATTTTATAATCTACTGTTCTTCTAGATTCCTATACAAAATATTATTCCCTATTCACATATTCAGGACATAATTATTTAACACATGCCCGGCGAATACGGAGTGTTTAGTGTACTAAATAGCTTTGATTCAAAAAGTATATTTTAATACAGTGTTCGTAGAAACAGGCTTTTATGAAATCAATTATTATATTTGGTCCACTTTTGCTTTTGACAAATAAAATGAATATTGGAGTTTATGCCATTTTTCTCATTTGTCACAGGCCACCCCGAGAATAAGGAGTGTTTACTATACTAAATAGCTCAATTTCAAAAATAGTATTCTATTAGAGTTTTCGTTGAAACAGGCTTTTATGAAATCAATAATCATAGTTGGTCCGCTTTTGCTTTTGACAAACAAAATGAATATTAGAGATTATGTCATTTTTCTCTTTTTTCATATTCGCAGGTAAATCATAACATGCTTACATGCTAAGTTTGTTGTATGCAACCTAATTATTTTTCAATTTAATATTAGTAAACGTGTTGTAATATAGATATCGTATTCGTATTACGCCATAAGTGCAACGTTGCGAAAGCGCTGATCTAGCGCACCGCATATCAAGTAACAATAATGTCTTTTTCTTTTATAAACTGTTTGTATTTTTGTGTTTCTATTTAACCATTTCTGTTGTGTGTCTACCTAATGTAGAATAAAGTTTTTATTAAATGTTTTCATATGCATTCATATGTTATATTATATATACACTGTAAATACTGTTCTTATTGGAAACCGTAAAATTGTTTTGTATTGATATTTTATTTTGTCTGTATTTTTTTAAATATAATTTTCTCGTTTTTTTCTGTAGAAGGGGGAGTGATGTGGTGCTGGCGCCACATATTTGGTTCAGCGGCCCGCCACGATGTCAGTCGTTTGCCTTACTCTGTCTTGTCCGGACCATTATTAGGTCAAAAATATAATAAATATAACTAAAATTAGAAGCACATTATTTATCACCACACACTAGCCCGAACAGCTAAAAAGTCTTCTGACAGGTCTGTCCGTCTGTCTTTTCGCAATAAACTTAAAAATTACTGAACATATTTTCATGCAGCTTTCATCGGTACATAAAGTGATTTATAAGGAAGGTTTAGGTATATAATTTGTCAAGGTTTTTTTATCATCATGGCGGAACAACGTCCGCCGGGCGCGCTAGTTTTTAATAAGATAGATAAGAGGAAGGATAATAAGATAGATAGATAAGGAAGAGTACTTTTTGTTGAATGAAAGCTTTCCTATGCCCTGTCTATACCCCTGATAACGTATATGTCAAATTTCATAGTGTCTGGCTTGTAATTTAAGCCGTGAAAGTGTAGATATTGACAAACAAACTCACATTCACATTTATAATATTAGTAAGGATTCAGATTTACTTTAAACTACTCTCCAAAATAAAAACGTGACTCTCATTAAATAATTTTTTGTATTAGTAATATTGGTAAAAGTAAAGTCAAACCTTTGAGGCTTGTTATCCTTATTATTTGATAATCGAAACGTAAGTAAATGTAATAAACAAAAATAATAAGTCTTCATTTGAACATGTAAGAGGTTGGTATAGTTAATCCACGACCTCGTTGTTCGTGCAAAATGTACGAGACATATTTACCTCAGAAATATTTTATTACGTAATTATCTCAAACAAGCAGTTCACACATCACGATTACGGATTTCGAAACACTTTGATCAAAGGATTTTTTAATTAATGCTTTGATTTGACGCTAGGCTACGAGTAGATTAACGATTTACCCGACTAATGACATTGGAAATCTAAATATATTGTTTTATGTTGATTTTATTTTAGACACTTGATCCCAATCTCATATGACGTTAAAACATTTGTACCGAAGACAATAATGATATGGCGAAACCTAAATTACGGGCAGGTTTCCAAGTGGCATTATAATACATGCGTAAATGTGCTTGGAAGCATAGTTAGATACGAATCAGCTAAGCACTATGGCACCATCCTTACTAATATTATAAAGGTCGATGTGATTTTTTTAATGTTATACTTTGACGCTTTAACTAGTGAACTATCCGTCATAAAGTCTTACTTAAGCCGCATGAAAAAACTAGTGGAATAATATTTGCAAAAACTTTATACTGTATCCTAGTCCAAATTAAGTCTTCCTTCTTCACGAACCTCGTGTTGAAGGTCTACAAATTTCACTTTGGTCGGCGCATAGTTAAATTCTATGCATAGAGAAACAGAATAAGATAGGTTTTAAAATATGCAACTTTGACCGTGGGATTGTGGTTAGGGCTACTTTACTTTATTCTCTGTGCCTATTCTCCTTTGTATTACCCTGACGGTAGTTTTTTTTATGTCAAAAGGAGGCAAAAGAACAGGGTCACCTGACGTTAAGTGATCACCACCGTCCATAAACACTAGCAACACCAGAAGAGTCGCAAGTGCGTTGCCAGCTTGTGTATGGAGAAGGAGTAGGGAAGGGGGAAAGAAAGTGGGCCTCCGGCACTCTCACTAACTGAACGAAACGCAACAATGCAAGCACTATTACTTCACGTCCGTGTTCTGTGAGAGGGTGGTACTACCCCGAGCGAGCCGACCCATTCATGCTAAACTAGTAATAGCTACAGCGTGGCTCTACCACCTTCTACAAATACTCGATCTATAAAAAATACATTTAAATTGTGAATAAAAGTGTCATAATACAATCAAATTCCTGCCTCATTAAAATTGGTAAATACTGACAAGTTTTTGGAATCTATTTCTAATTTTTATGATATCTGTTACATAAAATTTACTATGAGTACATATGAACTAGTAATACCTTAATAAGATCATGAAATTAAGTAAGTTATGAGGAAACTCTTCAATAAGTATAGTTTCGCAAGTATATACTATAATACACGTCTAGAATACCTAAGAACTGTAATGCGAGACTCGACGCCGGCACAAAGGATATCGCATCACGACATCCTTTGTCTGAAGGTGAGCTGTAGTGTGTACATTTTGCGCTCATCTTTTAAATTGAAACAAGTGGGATGTAACTATATAGGAAAGTGTGCGATTTTTGATCATTTTAATAAATTAAAAGTATAAATTAAAACAGCTATTTTTGATAAGAAAAATGCACATTGACAGTAACAGAGGCACTATACATATAATAAGAATGTAAATCTAATATCTTTGTACTTTTTCGATTTACTTGTACAAAAATTGCTACAGGTATCTAGAAATAAGTAATAGAATTTCAATCATCTTTTAGAAATGTCTGTATGTCTGTTTGTATGAACACGTATCATTGCTAAAGTACTGGGTTCTCAATAAAATTATAAAGCATATCTTCGAGAGTAACTTAGTCTTTGTTTCATTAAAATCGGTCCACTCTATCAAAAGTTATTGTAATTTGAATGACAGCTCGAGGTAAGTACGAGAGAAAATTAGTCATCTACGAGTATACTAATATTATAAAGCTTATTTGTTCGTGGTTCTCAGTGATATCTCGAGCCGAGCGCGTCCCCGGATGGAGCCCCCGAGATATTATTTTCACGATACAGTGACTCACCTACATCACTTGTACTCACACATGAGGTCACCTCTCACACACGTGCACATACATACATATGGTGGAAGGATTTCGTTTTTTTTCCTTATCGAACTGAATCGAATAGTTTAGTTCGTTTCATTCCGATATACACGTATGCATTTGTGAATCATGCAATTTCGATTGTATGATTCACAAATGAATATACGTATGAATAGCTTAGAATAGTGTAGCTAGGTCAGACGGGACTTGCCAGGTAACAGCCCAAGCCGAGGTGTGCCGTGCACCCTTGAGCGTGTTACCTAAAAATAAAATCAGCTGAGTGCCTTAAGCGCTCGCCTTAGTAGTCCGGTGAAGTTGTAGAGGCCTTTTAGGCCAATTGGGTAGTCAGTTCGAGAAAAAATAAAGCTTATTTGTTTGGTCGAACCCACTAATCTTAGGAACTACTTGTCCAATTTGAAAAAATATTTCAGTGTTAGATAGATCATTTATAGGAAAGGCTATAAGTTATATATCATCACACTAAGACCAATAGAAGCGGAGCACCAATGAAAAATGTTTTAAAATCGGGGTTTTTTCCTTTTGAGAGCTTCCGCTGCGTATTAGCTTTAGCCCAAAATAACTACTCCACGCGGGCAAAGTCGCGGACAGAACCTAGTGATTAAATAAAAAATCTTACGTTCATAATTCAACAGTCTTAAGGTAAATTTATGTTCTCAGCATAACTTATATTTTAGTAATGAAATATGGTATAATATGGTTTATGGCGATAAAGCCACGTTGAAACAATTACTGGTTTCAGCTTGAATGGGTCGGCTCGCGCGGGGTAGTACCACCCTCTCATAGAAAACCAACGTGAAGTAACAGTGTTTGAATTGTTGCGTTTCGTTCGGTCAGTGAGAGCGCCGGAGGCCCACCTCCCCTCCCCTCCCCTCCTCTCCCTCTCCCTCCCCTACCTTCCCCCCAAAGGGTGGCAACGCACTTGCGACTCCTCTGGTGTTGTTAGTGTCCATGAACGGTGGTGATCACTTAACAGCAGGTTACCAACTGTTCGTTTGCCACTTATGACATAAAAAAAAAGATATAAATATTAAATCACAAGAAACGATAATGTTCAAGATACAAATTACAACATGTAAGAGATCAAGACTTTTGAGCTATTACAGTTATATAAAGCTATATAAAGAGAGTTATCAAAACATAAATGTTATGTTTTTTTTTTTTATATATTTTAAAAATATTCCAACTATTACATTAAACCAATTTTAGAACATTATGAAACGAATATATACAAAAAATACGTGCGTGTATCAGTGTACACATGTACGAAGTGAAACTTCGTTATGACATCATTTTCGAAAAATGATCTACTATATTTACAACTTTACAGAAATTGGTTAAATAAAGCTAAATTAGATAAAGTTTAAGCAACAGGCTTTTATTATTATAAACATGGATACAAATAATTCAATTATTTTACCTTATTGTTACTAAGATTACAATAGCATTTCATCAATTTATAATTAATATATATTAAGCGCACCTTTAGAAATAAACATGGCGCGCAACGGAAAAATGTACAGAAATTAAGATGGCGCGTAGCCGAAAAACGTTACATACGTTTTTACATGCTCTAAAATTCCTCCCTACGTCGATAAAGACGTTTCACTTCTAAAATCTGAAAAGAATTTATCCCAAGTATTTAAACATTCGATGAAGTACCATGGATACTTTAGTTTGAAGTATCATACCAAAATGTTGAAGATTAGTTTTGTTTTATTTATCATCAAATGAGAAGTTTTGAACTATGAGATGTTTATATTACTATTTCTTGCTTTGAGAGATTTTTCTGTAAATACTCAATGTAAAATTAAACGTCTGGCATTATTTATATCAAGGGAAAATACAAACGACCTATATACAATTCACATTAATTTGATTACACTTTTATGTTCACCATATTTATTATAACCATAAATTTTCATCAGGACAAATAACGCCTGCGTGGTACTTCTGGATCCCATAATCAGCAATAAATAATGTGACTTGCAAGTACTATGATTCTTATACCATTCCAATATTTATGCTTAAAGTTAAATTTTATTGAATACCAGTAGATAAACTAGTATCTCCAGCGCTTTAACTCTAAAAGGTATACCTAAGAAGATTTTGTTGCGATCAGAAACTGTTCTGCACTAGCGCTTACGACTTTAATAAAATTTTAGTTGCTTTTCAACGTTACTGGAATACCGTGAATCTTTTGAAAGTGGAGAATCAACACAGTTCCTTTCTTAGTTGAATGAAATGTGTGGCAAATCGTAGTATTATATACTCAATACAAATCATACGATATCTGGCTTATATAATAGTATCAGAATAAGTACAAGTTTCGATACACCAATATAGGTATTTCTGATAAAACCTATTTCTTACAATACATATAATCAGATGTAACATACGTGTGTTTCAGTCGTGAGAAGTATCCACCTATTGTGTCTCGCTTCAGGACTCCAATGAAAAATGGTGTGGTGATGGTGCTTCGAACATAAAACATTTTCCACTAACCGTACCATTCTTTTTTTTCATAAACGTAACTGAATCAATGTAATCAGTATTATATATATATAGTAAGATATAAATTCAATATAAATGTCGATTATTCAGTTAATCCCTATTTAATTCAAACGCACGTAACTGACGAAACGTTATGTGAAAGCGTCAGTATATTTAATAGTTATAAAATGGAGACTGAAATGCTGGTTATGGATTTTAGGAATTTACTACTGTTTGTAAAGGAAGTACTAAGTCTTCTATATCGTCTGATGACAAACAACGATGTGGCCTTTAGTTGGGAACATGTTAAGCTCCGAGGAGCCGGACTTTAAAAAATTCAGTTGCCATATCGATAAATTTTCAATTCGATGGAGGTAGTTAACCAGGATATATAAAAATGCCCATTGCATACCACTGCTATAGTTTAAGCTCATTATATGAATCCAGCCTATTTCAATCGACGTTATCTTTAATTGAGCCTCTGATCCACCATCATTCGATGTCGTATCTTAGCTTGCTACTACGTTTTTATATGCTATGAATATGTTACTAAGCGCGCATTAACCTAATATGAAATGGCCTCGCACCTTTTAACTATGTATAAATAATCGACATCAAAAAGGCTGAGAGTCAAAAAGCCTGAGGACAGTTATGCATTACTCACACTACTGCTTCAATTTTACATAACATATACACACATGTAAATAAAAAAGACATTTTGACATCCGTCAATAACGGACTTCAAAAAAGGTTGTGAAGGATATTGCTATGCTTGACTGTATGTATGTTTTTACTCTTACGTACCAATTACCCTTTTTCATTCTACATTCAATAATGATATTATAATATATAACTATTATTATAATATTTATCATATCTTACATGCTCTTTGAATTTAACTGGTCAAATTACAGGTTAATTTTACAATAATATAATAATTTTAAAATATTAATACGTGTATAATACGTTGCTACTCCTAAAAACTGAGTCGGAACAGTTCGTGTGGTCGTGCAAATTGCCAATCACACTCATCGAACCAGAATATAGCAACACAAGCAATGTTACTTAACTTTTTAGTAGAAAAATTTGTAGTGATATTACTTCTGCAGTCAAACCTAGTACAACGCTATAACGCCTTCACGTTCTATCACGTCACTTTGCATCAATTAATAATATTATATAGCAAAACTTAGAAAAAAAAACAATATTTAATAAAATCATGATAAACTTAACACTTTTGTTGAATGATTAAATTGAAGAAAATCCGTAGGAAATTTTCGGGAATTTTACGACTTTCAAAAATTGTGTTTCGCTACACTTTGAATATTAAGCTGGAATTCTCGGATTAACCGTTGCCTCAGTTTCCGAGCCGGCTGTAACAGTAAGACATTAGTCCTTATTCAAGTTATAATCTGACCTTTCGTAACGGTAACATTTACATTTTAAGTTAATAAAATTTAATTGTACTAATTCTTCGAGGGCGTAGCGGTCAGACAGTCGGAAAGTGTTTATACGCCCTTGACATAAATCTAATATGAACGGGTTGACTCAACAACTAGGAGAGTTATTTGAAAAGTTCTTTTTACGTAAGATAGTCCGTCTATTGATCAATAATATAACTCCACGCTACAACCCTAAGGAGCGGATAGAAATTTAACGCCGGTAAAATTGCAAGACAAATGTAGTTTACGCTAATATATTCTAATTAATGTTGTATTTTTTGTTCGTATATTTTATTTGATTGATCATATATATTATAGCTCGAACGTTTGTTACATTTAATTTTATATAAAAAAAGAAAAAAAGCATTTGTATTATAGATTATGTATAAAAAATGGAGCAATAACTTTAACTATAACCGAATAAAAATCATAAATTCAATAAAAAATAAAGTATATTAAAAGTGGAAATATATTAAACACCTTATTATAAAGCCGTAGTCTCTCTACGCTTAGTGGGTCCATCATAACCGGTTTCTCCATCTAATATAATATTAGATTACAGTAAAACGTTATAACAGAGCAAGAACAAAGGAACAGGAGGTAGTATTTTTATATATAACAAGTATAAACCAAAATTCGTCCGGTTTTGTGTTTTTACGCAGAGAATTAGAGAAAGTCAAAATAAAAAAAAAGTTTAAATACTTATTTTATTCAATATTCCATGAAAATCCAAATCCCATTACATATAAATCGGCAGTGTGTAAAACATCTACCCCCTCCTTGACTAACGTATTATGTAAAAACCTGTTAAAAAGGGAGCAGACCCGTGAAGGTCGTACGATTTTCGCAGAAGTAGAAAACAGGGCCGGTAAAATACAAAGGCGTCAAAATAAATGCCCTGTCAAATGTCAACCCGAACCAAACAAGATCTTCTCACGTCACCAACAAAGTGCTATTAGAAAAAATATAACTCCAAATATTCAATAGAAAAAGTTATGTATTTTTTATAAAATATATAACGTACTCGTACTTACCATATAACGAGTTTATGAACTTTGATATAGCAGCGTTTATCCTTATAAGAACACCATATTCACACTAAAGTATTTTCTCACTTTAAGTGTTCACACTAAAGTTGGTTCCCACTTCTCGAATATTGCGTAGACGTTACCTACGAGACGACAGCTACGAGAGCGTGCTACGATACGTGCGCTCTACGTAACCCAGCCTTTACACTGGAGTACAGTCGCCGCGAACTAAAGTTCCGAAGTTTCACGAGTGTAGCCGATCATAGCCGAGACTTTGTAAGATGTGATTGATATCAAATGAAACGTGAGGAATGAGTAGTTCCAGAGAACTCTTTGTTTTAAGCACGGTTTTAGGGATTACATTTTTGCCGTCGTCGTCATTTCGATTGTGCGTCTATAGAGAAATCTTTTATGTGGCTTGTACGTTTCATGAAAATTTCAATTTGTTTGCGTCACAACTGTATGATAACTTAACTGTGACAAATATATGGAATTATTTTAGTAACATAATGATATTTTTAAAACATAAGAGATAGGTACTAAGTTTAGCAGACTTCATAAATTAGTAAATTTACCTATAGTTTTGTTTGTATGCGGTTTTTTTTTCTAGAAATTCTTAAGGATAATATTTTTATTATTTAATTATTGTGATTTATGAAAATACTTTATAATATAAGATATTAAGATTACATTCTGACATATAATTGAGTTTATATTTGGCGTTTATCGAAAACGGTAGGTTAAAAAAAAATGTGTGTGTACTTATGTACACGCGTTAGAAGTTATACTTCTTTGGCGTAACAAGACAAAATTCTGTTCAAAAATTTTGTCTTACGCCTTATTCTACGTTTGTAGAAAAAACGACAATAACAATAGAAAAAGTTGACTATAGCTAACTTCAGGGTGTCTTTCGTGACAGTGTGCGCGCGCATCGTAATATCTTCAGGGTGTCGGTTTTTCGTGACGGTGTGCACGCGCATCGTAAAAATTTACTCTCATTATTTTTCCCTAACGTGCCAAAAGAAATATAACTTCAAAAAACAGTTTATAACTTATTAATGAATAAAATCAATATTGAAATACTTTCGAGACTAAATGAATATCTAATTAGTATAAATCCCATTTATGTATAGATTGCAAAATATTGACAATTGTCAAAACAATGAGATTAGTACAAAATCGTGTAGATTGTGTTCTTTTATTTTATTTATTATTCATATGGGTTAGGAGAAAGTAATTAGTGACCTTGACCTGTAGTAAAAAAATACGAATTTCATGATATTAATCCACATTGAAATTAAATGTATGTTAAAAAAGTACAATTAAGCGCAAATAAAGTGTATTGTCCTGTACATGGAAATTTCTAATTAAATTAGAATTTAATTTCAACAAAATTACAATATTTTATGAATTCAAATCCACATTACAGACTTACAAATTTCTATAACCATAAAATTATTACATCTTTTTCTATTATCGACTGTACATAATAATAATAATTAGGAAACGAGAAAGTCAATCGACAAAGTAAATATTTCCACAAATTTTCCGCGTCATCGGTGCGCCGTTAACTTGTATCACTTTCCGTAATGGAGATAGCATTATTACGGCTCCAATAATAATGATACTCCGATACTGTTATCCCATATAATATAATAATTATAATAAACAATGAATACCGCTTGTAATACCTTGATGGGCGGTTATTGAATTTATTTATGTTATAGAGCTTCGGAAAAGGTAGATACGTGACTAAACCACTTTTAGATAGTTCCACTGTTTTGATGCTTTGTGAAATGCCATGAATATTGTAATGTTAGGATCTTTTTGAGGTATTTCACACCAAATGTCGTTTGAGACGACAATATTGCGCTTTAAATACTTAAGCCGCTACAAGCTGCTTTTGATAAATAACGATGAAAAACTAAATTATTATAGCTATAAGGGTTTAACCTTAATATTTTATAATCCAAATCTTTCCAATAAATTACTATAGTTAAATAACAATAATGGTACGGGGTGGTAGGGTTTTTGACTGGGTCGCAACCACCATATATATGGCAAAAAAGCCCGTCGTAGTGATTCGCTTCTGCGGGTCGCGTTTCGGGATCAGCCTGTGCATATCCAGCTTTTCGCAGGCCGGCATGACAGTGGTGACCAGCGATGGATATTGTGTCACTCGGTGGTCGTCATTGTTTTTAAATTGTACTGTGCTTACCACCAGGCACAGTGCAGTCATTATGCCGTGCTAAAATAAAAAACATTTTTTTTTATTGAGCAACTTCTAAAAAAATGCTTAAATAAGAACTTTCATTGTTTCGAAGTCTTTTAAAAACTAGTGTTTCTATTGGATTTAAAATATACTTATGTTACTAAAGTAATTTGAAATATTTGTCATATATTGGTTACCAATCATTCGTAAAAAAGTAAACTGAAACTTTTATTAAACTCTATGGCAGCTAAAAAATTATGATGTATTTATGTATGATTTTTTTTTAAACGAGTTAACATCTTGTGTAGCAAGTGCTCGGTATATTTTTAAATTATAAAATAGAATAAAATATATTATTAGTCATTATCTATTATGTTAAACTGTTTAAAAAAATCGATCACATTGGGTGACCCGCTTAATCGTTTGTATCCGATGATAAATATATAGAAAAAAAGGTTTTTAAAATTGAATAATTTGGAAACGCGTCGGTTTATTAAAAAAAAATAAGATAGTTTTTTTGTAGAGCGTTCAATTTTATACAAGAAAATGATTTGGTCTAGCCTTTTTGATGAACCATTAAAGAGTTATAAAATTCTTAACTCATAAAAACAAGTTCCCCATATTAAACATACGTTAAATTGAAATTTACCATGCGGGATATCTTAATATTAATACTAAGGGCTGTGGCTTCCTCAGGATTTTGTTTTAACCTTTCCAACAATATTTTCGAATATATATAATATATAAATAAGAGAAAAAAAATGTAGAGTTTTTTAAATCACTCTAAATTTTATATAAATACTATATCTGAGATCGATAAACTACGACATAATTTGATCAAATACCATGGGGGTTAACGAATCTATTTTTTACTGAGACGTTTTTTGTACTGTATATTTGAATATAACAGGGTAATATGTGGCGTCAGGCTATTTTAATTCTAGTAAGTTTTATATTGTAATCTATTGCTCACAACGTCGTAGGCGGTTCTTAATAACTATATAAATAAGAATCAGTAGCAGAATATATGTGACCGTATAAAACTTCTTTAGGCGCGGTGAGCGGTATTTATAATTTACATTTGTAATTTCGCGCCATGACGTGCTACGTCATCATGCCTGGCTGTTTTGCGCTTGTACCGCTTGCGTCAGCCTAGCGACGTGTAGTATAGGGGCCTGTGTATATGTAATATTGATATTTTACTGCTCATCGTACGTTTTATTGTTTAAATAGACTGATAAACATATATATAAGTATTGTTCCGAGTGCCAATATCTAAGAAAATCACACTAATGTTAATATTTTCAATAAACAAATTCTGAATTTTAAATATTATCATTCACACAACACATTTATTTCATTGTTTTGAGTTTTCACTTCTGTCCTGTTCAGTCCTTATGACTGTCTCGACTTTTTTTTCTTCTTTTATGCAGACTTTTGGTCCACGCCTTTTTTCTGCTTTCATTTATTTTTTTAGTTCTGTCAAAATTCGTAGTAATTGTGGGCGACTATTGTTATTATATATAAAATAATTTTGTTGTGTTTATAGTTGTCAGACTAACATTTATATGAAAGAAAATGTTTGAAAATTGTACGAAGAAATAACAATTTAGGTTAAAAAAGTTCATTATAAATATTGAGTGACACGGAAGACAGTAGAGTGATCTTGACACGTATTGACAGAATTGACAGATTAATGCTCAGTTGTTCAGCTGCCATTTTACTGCATTTTATGACCGCACTATAAAGGGAAGATTCGGTCTGATACAGTGTTAGTATAGTCCGCATCAAACTTTTTGACCGGTCCGAGTAGAAGCGTAAAATACAAGTTTAGGTACCAGAGGGACGTGAAAGAGGTGAAGGGGGAGCAGGCTCGCCCGCGCGCGTACCTCGTCCCTATTGCACCCACACTGACACGTATATCAGTGTCAGTCCAATTGCAGTACAGTCGCAGTCAGAATAATTTCGTTGTCAATTATAGATTATTTCTATTTTCGTTCTTTTCTTTTCGTTACTTTTCTATGTCCTTTTTTTCATACTTTATTGTTACATTATGTTTTTCGTTATTATTAGAAAACTGATCCACTTCGAAAAATGATTTTTCTATGAAAGGTATTGCCCTACTATAAATAAATAGTAATTAATATATGGATATATATTTAGAATCTTGTAATTTAGTACAAAGAGCGTCCTTATTGCTGGAAGTAATTTTAGGGTAACATACATTTAACTCTTTCGCGTTAACAGTACAACGTTATGCCGGTCCCTTCCATAAACCAGAGAACATACGTTCAACTTGCACGCTGTTTGCCGGGAACGTGTAAATTGGCTTGCAAGAAGATTTCCAAGAGTAAAAAGAATTACTTATGTTATAATTATCAGCTCCAACTTATTTACTTTATTTGATTGTATATATTGACCATTATTTTATAAAAAGGACATGTCCTTGGATGTTCAAATAAATAAAACAATTAGATAATTATAAAAATATTATCATGAAATCGATTGTGGTTTGGAATTATTAATTTAAATTTATCACCATTATTACTTATTACATATTATAAAACAAAGTCCTCTGCCACGTGTCTGTCTGTCTGTTCGCAATAAATCCGGAAACTACTGAACAGATTTTTCCGCAAAACATGCGGTATTCAGTAGATAAAGTGATTCATGAGGAAGAGTTAGGTATATAATTTGTCAAGGTCTTTTTTAATATCAAAGCGGGACAACGACCGCTGTGCCCACTGGTTCTTTTATAAATAGCCTTTCTCCCTGTTCTTGTCTTGTAAGTTCTGTCAATATTTTTGATGACCTCCTCTACTGTTTCTCTAAATTTACTCACTTTTCATATGGTTATGTTATGGTTATACTTTTATGGTGGTAGAGCCACGTTGAATATTTACTGGTTTCAGCAGCAATGGATCGGCTCATCCGGGGTAGTACCACCCGCTCATAGAAAACCGACGTGAAGTAACAGTGCTTGCATTGCTGCGTTTCGTTCGGTCAGTGAGAGCGTCGAAGGCCCACCTCTCCTCCCCTCTCCTCTCTCCTCCCCTCTCCTCTCTCCTCTCCCTCTCCCTCCCCTTATCCTTCCCCCCAAACGGTGGCAACGCACTTGCAACTCCTCTGGTGCTGTTAGTGTCCATGGACAGTGGTGGTGATCACTTAACATCAGGTGACCCACGTGTTCGTTTGCCACCTATGACATAAAACAAAAATGGAGATTTTTCAACCCATTTTTTTCACTTTTACGTACGCTGTTACAAACATTTTATATATTTATAATGATATAGATCTCAATCGAATCTATTTTGAGAGTCTGAACAGTAACCAATATATAAATAATTCTATACAAAGTTGACTCTCAAAGATTCATGATGCCAAACTCCCTTAATTGTTTTAGAAAGTTACACTATTAGTAATTTAATCTGGTAATATATCTGGAACTTTGATTACTTTGGCTTCATTTCAGTTTACACGAGGTTAATTAAACGTAAATTATAAAATATATCTGAGATAGATATTTCTTTTTGCACTTTACACTCCGTATTACTCTTGTTCTTAAATTTATAATCAATATATATGTACAACTGGCTAATAATACCCGAGAATTACGAAGGTCAGAGCCGGAGGATCCAAAAAAAAACAAATTACTTTAATTTAATTTATTAAACAAAATTACAAAATGAGTCTAAAACTAGGGATTGTCGCCGATGTTAGGCATACTCTCACACTAAACTAACATTGTTAGAGTGTCGCCGATGTTAGGCTAACTCTCACACTAAACTAACATTGTTAGAGTGAGCAAAGTACTAACATTGTTAGAGTGTCGCCGATGTTAGGCTAACTCTCACACTAAACTAACATTGTTAGAGTGTCGCCGATGTTAGGCTAACTGTCACACTAAACTAACCTTGTTAGAGTGTCGCCGATGTTAGGCTAACTCTCACACTAAACCTAAACTAAAACTAATAGCAAAGTGAATGCTACCGATGGTAGGTTAATACTGTTTTTCCGTTGTTTCGTTCCAGTATACGTGGACAATGTTGGAACGGAGGAGTCGGACCACCGAACGTTTCCACTAAGCTTGTACATCTGTTGTGGCAATCGCTCACTCGCATGCTTTGAACACCTGCCGCAACTTGGGACTGGGAATTCGGCACTATTCTTGGTCATCGATTGTGGTGTGTAGCGATGGCGTTACACCCGACTTCGCATGCCTTGTTTACTACCTTAACAATAAATAAAAAAGGCAAAGTACAAATATACTGTGTTTTCAAAATCTCTCTGTAAACATTATTATCCGTTTACTTCCCCTCTCCTAAATATGCGTACCACACCGCTTGCCTCAATTCTACACGGCAAGAAAACACACATCTTTGAGAGCGTAGTTCTTATAAAAGTCCTAGTTTATAAAACCTTATTACAAATGAAGGTACCGTGTCTAAATAAAGATTAAGCGTCTAAGAAGTAATACTAAAAAAATCTTAATCTATTCAATAATTTACGCGCGATGCATGCAAAACGGTAGACTTCTACTGTAACCATCCATAGAAAAAACATGTAGTGTAATTTGTATAGAATAGAATACACTTTTCATGCTCAGAAAAGATGTATAAATCTCATAGTTTAAAAATAATGGTGTTTAAAAGCCTAATTTGTATGTAGTACACAATTGATTTACAAAATGCAATTTATTAGATATCTTCTTCTTACCCTTATCCAACATAAGTAGGGTCGGTACAACATGTTTGTCATGTTGTGGTATATGATTTGGCTTCATTTCTACGATCGGCCGCCTGCCTGACATCAACCCTTCTTGGGATTATTTTGTTGTACCACTGTATCTATGATTACTATTATATAGTTATGAAGTCTGATGGACTATTTTAACCTTAAAATTTTTCGTTCCGGTTAAAAACGAAGTTCTTCCAGATTATGGTTTGCATGCTATATTGCCATTTTTTTTTCAGGATTCGTGGTTTCAGATTCTTCACAGTAATAATAATATAATATTAGATATAATAAACCATTATAAAAATACAAAATATGCAAACTATAATAGAAAAATATAAAATAACATAGACATGTCAATGTCATTTTTATGTTATGTTAGTGTTATACAGTTATATATATCATGTATAATATAATAACCAGTGAACATATTTATATATTCATATTTAGGAGTCGGTTATCTATATTGATATATTATATATTGTTAGATATATTTTTTCTAATTTATATATTTGTAACAAATGTAAAATAAGGTGATCATATTTATCTGATAAGGTAATCAAAATCCAACGTGTTTACGTTGAAAAGTGCATCCTCATCTTTTATTATTATTGCGAAGATAATCTCCCTGTATTATAGCCAAAACACGTGTAGCCTGGGATATAAAATAAAAAAGTCCTTCAGGTGGTATCCACTGTACGCCAATCGAGTGCAGTCCGCGTAACGTCATTGTAAATTAACTTTCTCCGCTTGTAAAAACTATTTTTAAGATTTAAAAAGGTCGTAACAACGATTTGTGGTGATGACTGCTAGATAAGCCCTGCACAAGAACGGACGTACCAGAAGGAGCCGGATGAGTGGGGTGTTTTTCTTCATTTCACTACGAGAGTTCGGGGCTTTTTCAGTGCTACACACTCCACCATATTTGAAAATTAAACCAACAAGAAATACCTCTAATCCTGTGAGTGCTGTCCACTTAGCCGTGCCCCTAAAGGCGACTAGAAAATTATTTTCTTAGAACTGTTCAGCTACATTTTTCATCATTGTAAATGAAAAATGTATGATCCATATATAACGAGTGTAGTTTAAAATTCCAGATTCTATTCTTTTTAGAGATCATATTCTCTTGGTTCATGGTTCCCGTTGCATGGTTTTAACGTTTTATGGGACAATGTGGGTTTTACTCTTTGAACTGTGGGTTATACTTTCATTATCATCAGCCGGTAAAAGACCCACTGCTGGGCCATTGGCCTCTTCCCGAAGGAAAGTATGGGCATAATCATCACCTACGGTGAACTGGAATTCAATAAACCGTGTTAAGTATCTCAACATAGAATATTCAAAAATAGTCTATAAAAGGATCAACTTACATCCTGTTGCCAGTTAAAGTTTCACATTACATATTTCCATAGAATTGTTACAAAAAGGTAGGAAGAAGTTTGTGAATATGTTTGTAGAAGGTAATCAATGTACTACTGATCTAGTTATGAAAATTGTGTAACCATACACCTATAATAGCAAGCTTTATTACTCCTAAGCGTCATATATGTTACTAGCGGGTCCGGCAGACGTCGTTCCGCTCTGATTATAAAGAAATCCTGGACAAATTATACACCAAAACGTTCCTCGTGAATCACTTTATCCACTGGTGAAAACCGCATAAAGATCCGTTCAGTAGTTTTTGCGCTTATCGCGAACAGACAGACAGACAGACGCGGTAGGGGACTTTGTTTTATACTATGTAATGATGTATGTTTTATTCTTATTACAATTATATTGTAATTAATTGCCATGAGAAGTTACAGGCGCTTGTTAGTAATAAATATTTTATTTCGCAAGACATAAAACAATCTGGCATTAATGTGCACAAATAGACGACAAATTCAGCTCGTTTGTGTTCATTAGTTAACGTCCTCTAATGGATACTGCTATGGTCAAGCGGAATGGCGCGGATAATGGTTCTGTATAACGCTTAACTGTTCATCTTTCAAATAACGAATCGTTATGGTGACACTATAATAGTTCTACCAAAATTATTTTATAAATTACTAGCGGGCCCGGCAGACGCTGTACTGACCTGATCGTGAATCACTTTATCTACTGGTAAAAATCGCATGCAAATCCGTTCAGTAGTTTTTGAGTTTGTCTCGTACAGACAGACAGATTTGGCAAAGAACTTTGTTTTACAATATGTAATGATTATTATATTATACTGGCATCCGCCCACGACTTCATCTGCGATTGTATCTTAATAAAGGAGTCGTGGTGGTCGTATAGTTTAACTGGTGAAATATTAATCCGATGTCCGCAGGTTCGAACCCCGGTATTTACTAATGAATATTTCGGAAATCACCTACATTTATCAATTTCAATTGGTAACGTTATCGGTGAACGCTGAAGAAAAACATGAGGAAGCTTGAATCTGGAAAATGTTGCCTTAGTAACACCATGTGTGGTAAAATTATTATTGATTATATACACAATCAACAAGTAAAATTATTAATACCAAAAAAAATCATAAAAAATCTTATATTTATTCTTATACATCATACTTAAATTGTATCTAGATTACGTCATTCCCATATATAAGACGAATCTAACAATGGAGTACATAGAAAAAAATCCATGAAGCCGCTTAGGTTAGAGCAAGGAGCATAGGAATTAATGATTTTTTATACACACACACACTCTTCTTTTGTGCTGTCGGGTAGATAGTTAATTTTAGTATTAGAACCCGGATATATGAAGACTACTTAGAATAGAATGAACATAGGAATAAGTACAAAAAATAATCTGAGCATAGTATAATAATGTTTTTCCAGAAAGGACAAGCACTAGTGGTAAGATCTAAAAAAATAATTAAAAACACTCTACTTATAAATCATATAAAACCACCATTAGAATGTTAAAAGTATTTAGTATTTATATTAGTATTAGTATTTATTGTGTATATATATGGTGGTAGAGCCACGCTGAAACTATTATTGATTTCAGCATGAATGGGTCGGCTCGCCCGGGGTAGTACCACCCTCTCATAGAAAACCGACGTGAAGTAACAGTGCTTGCATTGTTGCGTTTCGTTCGGTCAGTGAGAGCGCCGGAGACCCATCTCCCCTCCCCTCTCCTCTCTCCTCTCCCTTTCCCTCCCCTAACCTTTCCCTCCGAAAGATGGCAACGCACTTGCGACTCCTCTGGGGTTGTTAGTGTCCATGGATGGTGGTGATCACTTAACAGCAGGTGACCCACATGTTCGTTTGCCACCTATGACATAAAAAATAAATAAATATATATATGTAGTATTAGCAGTTATACTTCTTTTGGCGCGTTAGGGAAAAATGATGAGAGTAAATATTTCCGATGCGCGCGCACACCGTCACGAAATTCCGACACCCTGAAGTTATTACGATGCGTACACACACAGTCACGGAAAACCGACACCCTGAAGTGATTACGATGCGCGCACACACCGTCACGAAAAACCGACACCCTGAAGTCATTACGATGCGCGCTCACACCGTCACGAAAAACCGACACCCTGAAGTCATTACGATGCGCGCTCACACGGTCACGAAAAATCGATACCCTGAAGATAGCTATAATCAACATTTTGTTTCTTTGTATTTTGTGTTTGTATTTCTTTGTATTAAAACTTTCAATGTGTTAAATACCTTTTTTCTATTGTTAGTGTCGTTTTTCTACAAACGTAGAATAAGGCGAATGATAAAATTTTTGAAAAGATTCTTTCTTATCTTGTTACGCCAAAGAAGTATAACTTCTAACGCGTGTACGTAAGTACACACACACACTTTTTTTTTAAGTTGGCAAATTAACGGTCATCAACTATTTTCAAATATATTCTTATACTTGAAGAATATACAATGAGCATCCTTGAGAAATAAAAATGGCATATCAACATAATAAAACGATCAATCCGGATTTCTTATATTGGCATAATACTCAAATGCGCACCTAACGACATAAACCTGGAAACTGGAACCGTCGATATAGTCGGCATCGTTTGTGTACATCTAACGGTTGATGTCGGGCCATGAAACAGGCTAATTCGTAAGCGAGTACACAACTGGAACACTGACTGACTGGGAATAATCGAATAACTATCAGCTTTGTACAGAATCGTGTGCCGCCTATCATGTACTTCCTATCTATGAGATTTCGATTCTATGATCGATTGTCAATCAGTCCTTGTCTCGGTCCCTTCGCCATAATTTTTAGATTTCAGATAGGTAAATTTTAGATAATAAATAAGCTTTTAAGTATCAGGTATGAAATATCAATAATACATAATATTTACTAAAGTTACCATCATTACAGTTACTAATTAATAATTATGTTTATTAAAAATCAATACACTTACGATTGATTATAGATAAGGATGAAATGGTGAGTTACTAACACGTTCGAAAAATTCGCTGCAGTGTCGTTGTGATTATCTGCTTTTGGGGATCAGTCTGTATTTATACAACTAATTAGAGGATTTAACAGTTAAATTTATCATGAAGTTTCGATTATCAATTCTGGAATTTGCTTACCATCTTACTGAGCTTAAAAATGTAGTAACAAGATGACGAACTCCTGATAACACTACCAACAGTAAGCGAGTAATAGTAAGGAGTAAGTACGGTGTGAAAGCACAAACTCGATCGTTACAGGTTAGAAACCTGAGTTGTTAGTGAAAAGACATCACAATGTAACCGTAAAGGCACCCACAACTTGTGTAAGCGTCACCGTCAACCGTGCGTTGTTCTAGCAATAATGTTTAACAGTGTGACTGCCTTGTTGATAATTGGAGACCGGAGCGCTGTTTTTACAATTATACGACGTGGTACTCTAAGTATTAAGAGTCAGTCCTCTTCCAGGCTTTGCGTGTTACTCTGTCATACCTCATTGTTACTTAGTATCAAATGAGATTGAGGTCAGACGTTAAAACCCATAAATTGTATAATAGTAACCATGGATATCTTCTGATAAATATATATCTCTTTAAATACGTGATACTAACATATCTTTCACACATGATTTACTTCAGCCACCAGTGTTGGTTTATAGCTTATACTATGGAAGGAAAATCCGGCGAGAGGGACCATGAAAGGGAGCGGGCTTGAATGTGGTCCAGTCACTTGATTCCTTTCAACTCCATTGATTGCGGTGTTTCTTATAAGGAGAGACGTGGACTGTATTTTTGCGGTTTGCGAGGGCAAGGTTATTACGGGAAACACGCTCAATCGTAGGATCCAAGGGTATATAATCGATTGAGCTAGGTAATAGAAACATACACACTTACTTGGCAGAGGCTGGTCGCTGGTTTCAGCAGATAGTGCGAGCGTATCCGGTGATTACGCGGGTCACAAAAAATGTATTATCACTCGCATCGTGGTTTGCGTACTTGTTCGTGACACAGAACGTTCACGTCTCTTTCGCGGCACATACCATAATGGTGACGCAGCCGATCTCCTCCTCCCTCTAGAGGTATGCTAAGGAAAAAAGTATCGTGGCGTGGGGCAAACCAGGAGTTGCCCTCGCGGGTTACTACAAAACTAACTGCCTAATATAATAACTACCATACTAGACTAAATGAATAGTCACGCAAACGAAAAATTTAAAAAGTTATACAATACAATTCTACAAGTATTTTTTTTTAACTTTAGGTTTAGCGATTGATCATAACCGCATCTATTATAAAATGACGAAGTAGTCTAAGCCGGTAAGTATGCTTAACCTAGAGTAGAACTGGCTTTCAGGTGTAGCTGCTGTAACGCACCAATAGGTGCTTGGCGACAGATTTTCAGTTCGAGGATAGTAACTAGTCAGACAGGCTTAGAAAAATACCTACCACCATGCCATAGTTTCAGCACAATATTTTTCTTCACCGAAAGCTCAAATTCATTTACAAGGGTTCTAACCTATCTTCGGTATTCGAATTCCGTATCAACGAAGCTCGTCGCTTCAAATGCAATGGGCGATGCACTCGTTTCTCTTCGAGTAAATGGTGTGTTTATTTCCTGCTATGTTCTCGCCGAGTAAGACATGAATAGGGTGAAAGAAATAGTAGGGAAGCGTGTAATCGGTTGAATGAATGGAGCCACTCTCTCGATTGTTCACTCGACGTACTGTAAGCTACATTGAGTACTAAATATAGGTTATAAATACGTGTGTGGTGTGAAAATGTTATTCACCTCATTAACCAGGGCGTTTTTATTGTTTTGTGACATAGAAGTCACCTTTTTATTATTGAAAAATGTAACATGTTAATGGTGGTAGAGCCACGCTGTAACTATTATTCAGCTTGAATGGGTCGGCTCGTCCGGGGTAGTACCACCCTCTCATAGAAAACCGACGTGAAGTAACAGTGCTTGCATTTTTGCATTTCGTTCGGTCAGTGAGAGCGCCGGAGGCCCACCTCCCCTCCCCTCTCCTCCTCTCCCTCTCTCTCCCCTAATCCCTTCCCCCCAAAGGGTGGCAACGCACTTGCGATTCCTCTGGTGTTGTTAGTGTCCATAGACGGTGGTGATCACTTAACTGCAGGTGACCTACCTGTTCGTTTGCCACTTATGATATAAAAAAAAGATAACAACTTGAAGAGATTAACAATTAAGGCATTTATAGAGTTAGAAAGCCTATGCAATATGTTGGCCCGTAGGTTTTCCCGGTGTACAGAGACAGTTAAGTTTGCGCTTTTTAAAGCGTACTGTCAGTCCTTTTACACTTGCAGCCTGTGGGTTGACTATACGCAGCGGGCATACAGTGATTTGCGCGTTCAATATAATAACGCTTTCCGGGTGCTGATGGGTCTGCCGCGCCACTGCAGCGCCTCCGCGATGTTCGCGGATGCTGATATTGACGGCTTTGCGGCGATCATGCGCAAACGGTGCGCCTCTATCATGCGTCGCATGCGTGACAGCCCCAACAGAATACTACGTGCGCTGGTGGACCGGTGGGACTCTCCGATGCTTGCTCGCTGGATACGGCTACATGCAGTCGTACAGTGAATTTCCACCATCACCGGAGGTTCCACTAGGCCCTACCACTTAATGTTATATCCTGTGTTCTGTGTTTTTGTTTATAATTTATTTTTCTGTTTTATTATTATTTTTTAAACCTGTAATTGTACCCACAAATATGGATGTATGTCTGAAATAAATGATATTATTATTATTATTATTATTATTATTATGCAAGAACACAAGGGCACCACCGCTACTTTTATTGTTAATTCAAACCAGTTATGTTTGCGCTACTAATTCGAAAGATAGGTAATTGGCAAAACATACTGGTACATGAGGTGTTTTTAGTCATCAGAAGAAGAAAAATACTATGTCTGATATTAGGAATAAGGTCTTTTTCAAGTTGGTTGACATAGAAATAGGTTAAAGCATTCATTTAATATCAGGGTGCTATAAGCTTCTTCATAACATTTAATATATAAAAATCAATTTGTGCTTGTTCGTTTTCTATGCACTGCTATACGGTTCCATCGATTGCGATAAAATTTTGCATACGTGTCGTAAAGAGCACAGAAAAGGATGTAGTGTACTTTTTATACAGAAAAAAATACTGTTCCCAAGAGATAGGCGGTGTATTTATTAACGTGAGAGATTCCGCGGGAGAGCACAAGTTTAAAATAAAATTTAGTCACTTAAATATGTCCATATTCAAACTGTTTAATTCAGTTTAATACGTCCTTAATATTCAATCATATATGTATTTATAGTAATAACAAAATATATTTTCAAAGATGATATCCATTTTTCTATTAGATCACTTTTAATGGCTCAAACTTCATGGCTATACGAATGGGAATAGGATACGTCGCGGCCACATCACCTGGTATTACCCGTTTTATTACATCCAATTTTATTTTATGCCCTCTTCATATGCTTATTGATCGTCTAGATAGTTCATTTAATGCATAAAACTCTTGATTTGTTGCCAAACGACATTTTGATGGGTCAAGCAAAACGTGAACTTAATATTTAACTTAATTTAATTTATATTTGACATGAGTGATGCGGGTATAGAGAATGTACGAGGTACGTAAATTACATTACTTGTGATATGGATATACCTTTTGAATTTAGTGAACTATTTTCATAAAACATATTATATGCATATGTAGACTTTTTAAATCTATACAAAATGAACTAGTTGCCAGCCCCGGCTTCGCACCGGTGTACTAGGGAAGAAAATGAGTGCAAATCTTTCATTTACAGTACTACCATGTAATAAAATAAACGGCCAAATGAACGTCAATCTTTTAACTTTGACAATATATTTGAAGATTTTCGTACTCTCTTCTGTTTGACTCATTTCCATACATTTCCGTACTATTTTTAAACATTTCTTTTATACAAACCTTGTCCTGATAATTAAAAACACAACAAAATAGACTCGTTTTACCTGAAATAAAACGCATATTAAAATACTTACCTTATTAAAAGCTTTATATTGAGAGAGCGTATCCGTTTCCGTTCACTTCTCTTTCTACCTTATATAGCTATCTCTTTCGTAGGTACCTCGTTACTGTTCACCAGGGGGCGGGTCCTAAGTCGTGGACGGTATCCCTGGCATACCCTTTTTTTTATTTACGTGGGGAAAGTCTTTATGGATACGCCACCCTCTCGGGGGAGAGAGTGGGTTATGTCCGACTCGCACGGACTAAAACCCCACGGTATACCGTCCGCCGCATAGGGGCGGCCAGGGATCGAACCAGCTGTCTACCTGAGAAACCGCCCCTGCGGCAGCCTGGCGAGTGAACGCCAGGCTTCTTCCTACTATAGAGAGACTACTGGGTACACAACCAGTCGTCTCCCCTCGTCAGCCTCACCTGTGCAATGAGGAGATGGGTCCCCCCAGGGTCGGATCCCTGGCATTTTAAAGATACCACGTATATTAAAATCCATTGAGTTAAAGCAATAAACAAACACAAATACACTCAATAAATATAACCTTTCTTTTTTGTATTTGGATGAATAAATGTCAAGAATACGGATATACGCCGCTGGAATTTCAAGTATTCTAAGTGAAAGTAACATATTATATTAACATTATATTGCAATATGAAAACAAATTAACATATAAAAAACTGTGGCAACAAGAACTTCATCTTCATTGAAAATAATCAAAAGACATTATGAAAATATCTAAACGTAAAAAACCTTAAAGAGGCGAAACCCTTGAATTAAATGACTTTGCATTCATTGAAAATTTCAAATAACCGTCATTAGTAAACAAAAGGAATTCGCAATTAAGAAATAATTCAAGAATAAGCATTTCAATTATTTCTTGAATGGGAAACGGTATTTGTGAATGTCGTAATGTTATTCATAAAACATCTCTAATTACCCGTGTTGTTGAATAGACCAGTTACAACGTTTTGAGAATACGATGGAGGTTATCCTGTCAAAGAAATCTGGGTCTTTCGAGGAAAAAATGTATTCAAATTAAATATGTTTAGCAATAAAAAGGATTTATTTTCATTTGTATGTTTATAGATCTTTCTGGATATGTTAATGGTTTATTTTTCTTGTAACGATTTATAACATGTTCAATAATATATTATGATACTAGTGAACTAAACTGTTAAAGTTTGTTTGGAGGAAGGCTTGCAGATCGAGCCGCAGATGAGAGCGTAATGGAACTGAGAGTACAATTGTCAATATAAGACATATTTAACATACTTATGAGAACAACAATCAATAAAACTAAACAACTGTTCCAACAAAACGTTTATATAAATATTTGTAAACAATAACAAGCGGATTTCTATTTTCAGCACTGTATCTATGGTTCAGTTAGTTATTATGCCTATCGGAGAGACCAGAGGCACTGGCAAAGCCACCACACAGCCTAATATTAAAAATTATATTGATTATATTTATAGTGCAAATTTTTTTTTTAATTAACATAGCTTGATAAAAAAAATGTAGCGTAAAAATATTATGTAACTAATGTGAGAAATTAAATCAAAACACATGCAAATTAATCTAATCTTCTAATCTGCATTATAAACTTAAATAGGTGTTAATAGTGATTTTTTGTGAGTATTGTTTAGCACTATACAAACTACCACATGATTCGATACTATAATAAGTTATAATAAGTTCTTACTATTTGATCGATACCATCTTTTACTCCATGCCATTGTATTTTCAGGGCAACAATGTAACAGCGTCTGTCGATTGATATTACGAACTCATCGGTTTCTGTTATTTCCTTATTGCAGTAGAGTTATTGTACAGTGGCTGTATAGTACACTCTATGATTACGAAGCAATCCACTTCTATGCACACTTTATGTACATAATATACTGGCATTTATATCAATGGTGGTGGTCAATCTTATGCTGGTAGAGCCACGCTGAAACTATTACTGGTTTCAGCATGAATGGGTCGGCTCGTCCGGGGTACTACCACCCTCTGATAGAAAACCGACGTGAAGTAACAGTGCTTGCATTGTTGCGTTTCGTTCGGTCAGTGAGAGCGCCGGAGGCCCATCTCCCCTTTCCTCTCTCCTCTCCCTTTCCCTCCCCTAACCCATCCCCCCAAAGGGTGGCAACGCACTTGCGACTCCTCTGGTGTTGTTAGTGTCCATGGACGGTGGTGATCACTTAACATCAAGTGACCCATCTGTTCATTTGCCATCAATAACATAAAAACAAATCACATTGCTATTTGTCTATTTCTATGGGAATCGTTACTTTATGATGTTATAATATTACAACAAGTATTACTATTCCCAAAAAAGAAAGTTCACTATAATCGTTTCGCCTTCAATACATTCAAGAATTATTTTGATAAAAGACAAGGGTCACGAAATACCATTCGTGACCTGTTCATAAATGTATACTTTTTTTTGTCAATAAACCATACTACTAACAATAGGAATTCTGCCAGTGTCAAGTCAGTCATGGGAGAGCTAATTCGTAGGTAGTATTCATTTCTTTTTTAAATATAATTTAGTTATTTCAGATTAGGCCACCTAAACTTATAAAGAAAAGCATGACGCTTATTATTATTATTTAATCGTTGTTAAAACATGTAAAAAAGAACCTGTGAAACTCATTTACGTGAAAAAACAGGTGTACCAACTTTTACGATCTTGTAGCTTACCAAACTAATGTATATACCGACATTCATTTTTATATTACACATATTAAACTTTTGTAATGTCTTTTTATAAAATATTTTTAGATAACAACGTAAATTTTGTGTACTAGAATAATGAAAAATTAAGAAAGGACAATTCCCGACATCAGTAGAATGTCATTAAAACAACTTAGAGATAAACGACCTGAGGCGAAATGGAATGTCGTGGTTAATGAATACAGAAACATAATCTTTCAAGCTTCTGTCTTATAAATTTTGGTATTAAAATCGTAAGTTGTTTTGTTTTCTTGCTTATATATATATATTTATATCATATAAACGAACAGGCGGGTCACCTAATGTTAAGTGATCACCGCCGTTTGAGAGGAAGGGGGGAAGTGGGAAGGGAAGGGGAGGCGGGCCTCTGGCGCTCTCACTGACCGAACGAAACGCAGCAATGCAAACACTGTTACTTCACGTCGGTTTTCTGTGAGAGGGTGGTACTACCTTGGTCGAATCGACCCATTCATGCTGAAACAAGTAATAGCTTCAGCGTGGCTCTACCACCTAAAAAATATATTATGCATGCATTTATTTCCTGTGCCCGTGACAATGTGTCAAAAAAAATGAAAAACTTCACAATGATCGCTTGAGTAGTTAATATGTGAAATCGTAACAAACAAACAACACATTGTGGGATTTTGTAATATTGGTGGTGTTTTACGTAATATAGTTTAGTTATTGTGCATAAGAGAAGAGGTTCGGAAATAATACCTCAGAGCATGGATTCTGACTTGACACAACACCCCCTGGTAAGTTCTATCAAGAGGGCCACCGTCTTGTTAGTTTGTTGAAATGGCCACAAGAAACTTGTAATATACTTGTATACCTACTCGACAATTGCAGTAATAATCCACTAGAAGATTGGTTGCAAAAATAAAATAATAAATAACAAACAACCTCACTTTTGCGCTTTTCATATTATAACCCTTTAAAAATACTGTGATATCTATTGACGTGATAACGTCTTATAAATCGATGAACGCCGGCTGCACGCTCGTAAAATCATGATTCATTGTCATGCCTGAGCCGAGCGTGCAAGCGAGAGCGCGGAACAAGCGCTTGGGAGACGCAACTGGCCTAAGCATTCGGCTTGTACCGCGTCTATCTAGTTTTCTTATGAACCTTCCGTAAACCGACTTTAGACACAACCGTTTTTTTCTCAATAAAATTTATTACCCAACATACCTTATCATTCAACAAAGAAACTGCGACTATATCCTTAATTACACCGCTCCTTAGTCTTTTGTCTCGCAAAGAATGCAGATAAAACCCATTCTTGTTAACGCTTAATTTGAAAGTTGTGAAAAAGGTCCACAATCAGGCCAGATAAACCGGAGCTTTGAAGAATACGCGCGCCCCTAACTAACGACTGCAGTCGTACCAAACAAACTGTAATAACAAGCACACCTTAGCACGCCAGTGATAAATCTCTAACTTGTGGTGTAAGTGATAAGATTTCTTTGTTTTCAAATAATAATGTATAATTCATAATAGAATGCTAACAAATAATCGTCGTTTAAAGGAAATATTTTGGGGTCACATTAATTTTATATTCACGAGAAAACTATTCTAAACATAAAACAGCAAGCAGCTTGGAGAACTAACTTCAAGTTATATTAAATGTCTAATCTATTTTTTATTGTCTAAGTTTTTAGAACATAACGAGTATTTTCTAGAGCTTGTACCTTTTTTATATTACAAGGGGCAAACGAAGAGGTGGGTCAACTGATGATAAGTGATCACCGCCATCCATAGACACTAGCAACACCAGGGGAGTCGCAAATGCGCTGCCGACATTTTAAGGGAGCTTTAGCTTTAGTTGTACGAACGATTAAAATTCTTGTTATTATTATCGTATCAATCGTATCGTAATAAATTTCAATCCGATACAAAAAAGAAATTAGCTATCAACAGAATAACTACAGTTTGTAATAAGAATTATTAGAAAATAAAGTAACCATGGAATCACGTATACCTAATATATGTAGTTATCGTTATCAAAACTTTAACAATGCTTAATTATATCAAACTAGCTTATGCCTTCGGCTTTTAGATCTATCCTATGGAAATAATCCTCTTTTCTGGATTTCTTTTTAAGCAATGTCTTTTTCTGTTCCGGTAACAGGACGTATATGCAAAATTAAGGCGTAAAAGTGTCACAAAAAAATTCACATTTATATTATTAGTTAGGATTAAACGTAGTTATTTAATTTCAAAATTTTTAAAATACTACTGCTATTATTAATGCAACATCATATTAACGTGTTGGTTATTGTTACTAAACAGAAATGATTTCTTTACATTCGTTAATTATTTTTTTCAAGTATATCTAATATTGATTTTCGTTTTATAGGACACTATGAGTACAAAAGAATCGCCTAAAACTTAAACTACGGGTGTTCCAGGTTTGAAGACAATTGCGATCTTATACAAAGTATTCTGACTCCGTCGCAATAAAGAGCATTGAAGGAAGAGGGTGGTACGAGATAACGTTTTCTTTAGGAGATCCGCCCATTTGAGACGTAAACACATAGTCGACGGTTTTCCAGCTAGCCGTAATTGGGAGACAACATTTCTACGCCGTAAGATTTGCGCAAGTTTGAGTTTAAATAATGAGCATTTTTCGTTTTCGCTGTAAACCTTTTTACGTTCTACTAAGTCTATTTAGTATCTATCTATCTATTATTATATATCTATCTATTATTATCTATCTATCTATTATTATCTATTATCTATGTACATATTAGCTAATTCCTGCTTGCTTCGTTAAGCATTAAAGAGACAAAGGTTTAATCAATTCTAAAAAATAAATATTAAAAATTATAATTGTAACAATAACCAATATTATAAATGTCAATCCTACTTTCTGTTTGTTATTATTTCATGTCGTAACTACTTAATGGATCATCATGAAATGTTTCATACACGATGTCAGAGGTACAAAAAAAAGGTCACTTTTAGGTACGTTTCATGCAGAAAAAAAGTAATGTCCCCGAGAGTCTAAAAGTAATGTCCCCGAGAGTCTAAAAGTCAGGCGAAAGTGAAATCTACATCTAAAAGCTAGTTTAGCTAGGCTACAGGATTAATTGGCAAAGTTAGAAAATAAGAAGCTCTTACAGGCTCGGACAGTAGAATATTTATATTATAATAGTATTCTGTGATAAAACTGCGTCCATAAACAAAGACGGCAAATTTTATTCTTCCTTTATCCAGATCCTCCGAATACCACAAGTACTTCAACAAACTTCAGTTTCTCGTAAAATAAAACTATCCACTTATAGGTTAGAAGACGTAGTCTCGGAGGAAGAATTTTTGCTATTTTGTTATTCAAAAGCGCATAGTCAACGCATCGCATAACCGAGCACCGTATGGTAACGTGCTCATAGAATTTAATATACTTACGTTAGCTAGCCATTACACACGGATGTTTTCGACTGTGCACCGGAGATCCGGATTATGAAACATATTTTGAATGAGGTTCAAATATTTGAAACATTTTTTCATAAGCTCAATATTGCAAGTTATAAAAATGCTGATTGCATTTCCTCGTGTAAATACAATAAAAATTAGAGTACCGTATTTTGTTAAGACTAGATCAATAAGACATCATAATATGTAATAATCACTTCTTTGTTATCGTAATAATTAAATAATTATTTTAGAAGTTATACTTCTTTTGGCGCGTTAGGGAAAAATGATGTGAGTAAATTTTTACGATGCGCGCGCACACCGTCACGAAAAACCGACAACCTGAAGTTAGCTATAGTCAACATTTTGTTTCTTTGTATTTATTGTTTGTTGTATTTCTTTGTATTAAATCTTTCAATTTATTCCTACCTACCTACCTTAAATCGTTATACCCTGAAGTTAGTTATAGTCAACTTTTTGTTTTTTTTTTTGTATTTGTTGTTTGTATTTCTTTGTATTAAAACTTTCAATGTATTAAATACCTTTTTTCTATTGTTAGTGTAGTTTTTTGTACAAACGTAGAATAAGGTGAAAGATAAAATTTTTGAAAAGATTTTTCAAACATAAGTACATAAGTACACACAAACTTTTTTTCAATGTTCAAGACTCTTTAATATCGCCAAGTAATCTGCCATTTTCCTTGTTACCGTATACTGAGAGATTCTCATTTCACTGATATATAATACTAGTTTTTTTTGCGGTTTCGCTCGCTTCAATGTGTAATTTGGAAATAAAATTCAGCGTGTGTTTACTCGCTGATAATATAGCTTTCCATAGATAAAAGAGTTTTATAAATCGGTTATGAATTTTTTCAGTTTATTTATAACAAACAAAAAGAAATACTTTGTATTGATACTACATATCAACAAATTTTACTTTACTGCTTTATATATTGCAAGTTATATTCATTATCACAATTTTAAAAGTAACAAATAAATAAATAACCATTATTAATTTTTTTTCTTATATAATCAATCATAACAATAATTAATTATGCCCGCGGCTCCAAGCCCGTTTATTACACAGTAATTATTTTATTTATTTATAACAAACTTTAAAAAAAATATATAAATAATATTTATTAATAGATAATATAGATGCACGTTTTATATCATTACATAGTATAAAAAAAGTCTTCTGCCAGGTCTGTCTGTCTATCTATTCGCGATTAACTCAAAAATTACTGAACGGATTTTCATACAGTTTTAACCACTAGATAAAGTGATTCACGAGGAAGGTTTAGGTATATAATTTGTCAAGGTTTTTTTTTATTATCAGGGCATGACGACGTCCGCCGAGCCCGCTAGTTACATATAAAATATGAATTCTAACACCAGAATATGATTACAGTAACTGAGATACATGCATCTAAATAATGTGTATTACCAACTTTTATTATCAACTTATTTAACTTAACTTACGTTTATTATCAACTAAGTGCGCTGAAACTATGAAGGCTAATCATGCCAGTAGCGTATAGTTAGTTGGGATTTTTTTTTCAAAAACCATGCAGTATAATCATACGGACTGAATATCATATTTAAATGAATTTCACAATGTTTATAATAAACGCGCTTCTGTCTGCGACTTACAAGCTCTTAATAAAAAAAAAACAATTTTGAAGCATTCTTTATTGAAGCTCCGCTCCTATTGGTCTTAGCGTGATGATATAGAGCCTATAGCTTTCCTCGATAAATGAGCTATTTAACACTGAAAGAATTTTTCATCAATCAATCGGACCAGTAGTTCCTGAGATTATTAGATAATATTAGTATAGATTATTTTAAAAAGTGTAATGTCGTTTTTAAAACTTTATATAATAATAAGAAGTTATATAATTCTAAAGTGCATTCCGTAGAGTTGATCAAAACATTCTGTTAGCCGGGTGTAATGGATGCCACGTGTCTCGTTCCGGACAGGCAAGCACTGCAATCCTCGTTCACATCCCTCCTATCTCACCTGACATGAAAGCGTTTAGAACTATTTTTACAGATAACAAAGGGAAGCAAGCGTTTTACTTGTCGAGATACAATATTGTTTCGCTTAGTTTCGTGTGAAACTATCATTTTAAAAGTAATAAAAATTGTTTCTAAAATATTATAACGCTACCATAGAAATAAGTATATTATAAATGAGTGGTTATTAGCTGCCGGTTATAAAAATTATATAAATTATGGCAAACTCCGTATGAAGATGTTTTATCATTTTTTTAATGCCATACTTGGCAAACGAACATGTGGGTCACCTGATGTTAAGTGATCACCACCGTCCATAGACACTAACAACACCAGGGGAGTCGAAAGTGCGTTGCCAGCCTGTATTTGGGGAAAACGGAGCGAGGGGGAGAGGAGAGAGAGGTGAGGGCAGGTGGGCCTCCGGCGCTCTCACTGGCCGAACGAAACGCAACAATACAAACACTGTTACTTTACGTCGGTTTTCTATCAGAGGGTGGTACTACCCCGGGTGAGCCAACCCATTTATGCTGAAACCAGTAGTAGCTTAAGCGTGGCTCTACCACCTAAGATATTTAATATACACACAAGTAAATTGTTTTAAACTGTCCCTTAAAGCATCTCATTTGAATGGAGCTCTTAGAACTGCCGGGGAGTAGACAGACGCAGTGCCAGTTCGGCAGCTCCTGCATCCCGGTCTATAGGTGATTGAAGGCACCATGGGGTTTTAGGCCATACAAGTCGGACATACCCCACTCTCAGCTGCCCGGTTAGGGTGGGAATCCGTAGGGATTTCCCCATGTAAAAAAAAAGAAAAAAAATGCTGTTAGAAATCAAACATTTAAATTAAGCGCAACAAAAAAACATGTTATTTGTGTGAAGATTTTTACGTAATTTCCATAACTTTAAAATACTATAATTATGAAAATGGCAAACATAGGTCAAAATCTTTTATATCTTTATCAATCATATCTATATCAAAAACTTTACATATGACGCCACAACGCCACCCATATTAAGCCAAGGCGGGATTCTAGTCTATACTTTACTAATAC
Source organism: Antheraea pernyi (assembly GCA_015888305.1). NCBI lineage: Eukaryota > Metazoa > Arthropoda > Insecta > Lepidoptera > Saturniidae > Antheraea > Antheraea pernyi. The sequence continues at coordinate 660,775 of MU158807.1, read as the reverse complement.
AAAGATAAAAAAATAATTTTTTGTTCGTAATGGATAAGCTCAAATTTGTTTTAACTGATTTTCAAAATTCTTTCACCCATAGAAAGTTATATTATTAGCGAATGTTTTATTTTCAAATCCACATTCACGTAAGTGAAACCGCGAGCGAAAGCTAGCAATAAATAAATAAGCGAACTGAAAAGTTTACATGACATTTTTAACAGGTTCTGTTCTCGCTTGGACCACTAAATTTCACTGTTATGGTGTCATGAGCGTAGTGTTTAGTTCTTTGTCTGAACGTTTAAATAACACATATTTTATTAACATAATACACCTGCTTGATTTAAAATAAAAACGCAGAGTTTGAAAGCATATTTGTAAACAGGAATATTCGTTTACCAATCCAGGCGCTTTACTAATTGCGAGTTTAAATTTAATAGGTTGTACAAATCCAAATGCATAGAACAGAATTGGAGTAAAGTTAATCGTGAGAGGGAATCCGTCAACACCTTTGAGACCTTTATACTCGGAACGACGGAAAGAGACTCACTTAATTTCATGCTGTTCACGGTTACTTTAATTTCTCGCTCCGCTGATAATTTTCTGGCGCCGGCACCCAAGAAAATCCGAGGAAAAGTTGAATGTGCAATAATATTTAAATGCAGATGTCGTGTGTTACGCCTTTATATTTTATTTGCGATTTTCATAAGGCGTTTTATTTTTTTCTCCTCATATTTGCGGGCTATGTTTAGTTTTTACAACACAACAAAACACGGTTATAAATTCCACGGATGTTATTTATTGGCACGACTATGCATCCCGTAGTCTGCCAGCCAAGTTTGCTTAAAATATAACCATCTATGCACCATTGCACAAACATAAAGTTTATTTATATGAAGAGTTTCATTAAATATATAATTAGAATATTTATAATTCTAAAATGCTCTATATATACATATATAAACGTGTCTGTTCATTTTCGATTGTTGTGAAAATTGTTGTTGCAGGTATCTAGGAATATGTAATAGAATACATTTCAATCATGAAATGAATCTGAAAAATGAAAAAGGTGATCAGAGCAAAGGATTTTTTTTTCGTTTTCTATATTCTCTATAGTTATAAATATATTTAATGAATACTTTGTTTTGTCGGGCTAATAATCTTCACAACCGAATTGATTTCGATGAGACTATTAATAGATAAAGGAATTTTCGTGTATTATGTCGGCGACATATTACAGCTTAAGAGTAACAATATAATTTAATAGAGGTAACATAAAATCGGCAAATGTTGTAGAACTTAAATAGTGAACGCAAAATGACAAGTAAATAAATAAAAGACAGTCTAAAATTAATTCGGCCAAAACACGTATTTCATATAAAACATTCATCATTTTCACGAGAACAAAGTTGCAGGTAAAGGCTAGTAGATGGTAAAAGTAATTAATAAACGCAATTGTCTATTATGAAAATATTTAATTTATGCTTAATTTTTTTTTTGTTGCTATTTTTTAAACCCTTTCATTATGTGAAATCAGGCTTCAAACCTGCGGCTTTTTCACCATTGTAAATAGAGTTGCTAAGCAACAAAAAATTACTATACATATATGAATAGTTTTAGCATTGTGGCTCAGATTTTTAACTAGATTCATAGTTAATCAGTAATCAATCATAAAAAAAAAACATAGGAGACACATTTTGTATTTTCTTGTGTATTCGTTATTATTTAGTGACACCGGCGTTTTGTAACGTTTACGTAATACACTTCGAAAAATGCGAACAGACGCGGTTTCCTTGTAGAATATATTTATAATCAAAGATTTTTTAAACGGCTATTATTATACGCACGATTCTCGATCGACAAATTCAATTAATTAAAAACATTAGTGTTTTAATACAATAATGTAGTATTTAAATATAAATTCTCAATTGAGATTTCATTGGCAATAAAAATACATTTGTTAAAGTTAAACATAAATTGAATTTATTAAAATGTACTTTTGACTTTTTTTTGCCAAACTAAGTTGGCCCCGCGAACTTCGTTTCGCCTTAATATGTTTTTTTAGCCTAGCTTTTATTAAATACATACCAACATATGGGAGATTTTACAATGCGCGAGAAAGCGAAATTTTTAAAGCAAACTGCAGTAAAATTACGTACGTCAACTCAAAAATAAAAAAAGCATCGTAATTACGGGTGCGTTCAAGTTTCTAATAGCAATTTGAAGTTGCGTTCACAATTACAGAAAAAGAAAACTGATATTTAGGTTTTTACGTGCATTTTTTTAAATTTCTCGCCCCATAAAAACCTTCCTCAGAGTTCGAGGAATAAATCAAATAAAAATTAATCAAATTGGACCAGCCGTCTTCGAGTTTTGCGGTTAGCAACATATTTTGCGATTCATTTTTATTTATATAGATTGAAAAACTATGAAATTATCAGAAATACTGTCATAAATAAAACAAAATTACTAGACTAAATTAATTATGCACTATTTAAGAAAGGCGGAAGGAACCGCGGCCTTATATATATATTAACTAGCATCTGTCCGTGACTTCGTCCACGTGGAATCGTTTGTGTTAACGCTAACTTTAACTCGTGACTTCGTTTACCTAGAAGGCGGAAATATTTTTAAATAATACGTACTGTTATATCTCTTAATACTACGTTCATAAAGCGCATTCGGGATTTCAGTATATGACGCTGTTTTGTCACGTGCAATTAAGCAACTATGCATTTTTAGTTTACTTCAATAATAAGTTCTCTTACTAAAGTCAGTCATTACTAGAACCTCGCGGAGTACGGCATTGTCCACTCAATAAACAAAATTCGGGGGTCAGTTGTGTTAATGTAAAAACGATATATTTTTCAAATATATAAACTTAGTGCGAAAGTGTGTTTTAATTATTTTTTTTAATGATAAACAGGGAAGCCGCCTAACAGTACGTTAAATCCGATTTTGAAACATTCTTCATTGTTGCTCCGCTTCTATTGATCTTAGCGTGATAATATATAACCTACAGTCTTCATCGATAAAATCTAACACTTAACTTTTCAAATCAGACTATTAGTTCCTGAGATTAACGTGTTCAATCAAACAAACTCTTCAACTTTATAATATTAGTATAGATATATAATAATTTAACAGCTAACTTCCAATTCTATAATTAAACTACATTTTTTTTTATGTCATAGCAGGCAAACGAACATCTGGTCGGGTCACCTGATGTTAAGTGATCACCACCGTCCATAGACACGAACGACACCAAGGGAGTCGAAAGTGCATTGCCAGCCTGTGTTTGAGGGAAGGGAGGGAGTGGGAGAGGAGAGAGGACGGGATGGGAGTTGGGCCTCCGGCTCTCTCACTGACCGAACGATTTCTTTAGAAATATTTGTAAAATGACTTTATTCAACTAGGTAACATAATGAGACCCACACAAATCAATGATTGACTATGTAATGACATAGTATAAAAAGTCCCCTAGCGGGTCTGTCTGTCTGTTTGGGATAAACTCAAAAACTACTATATATATATAATTTGTTAAATATTTTTTTTATAATCAGGATGGGACAACGTTTGCCTGGTCCTCTAGTAAAATACAATTGCCAAGTAGAGAGCAGCTGCACATGGTTCGTAATTTTTTTTGTTGTGACTGAATTCTCAGGACACGATTTCTACGAAAGAAAATGTTTGCAAAATATTACGGAAGACTGAAAAATAAAAAAGGAAAATAGAGAAGAATAAAAAAGTCTGGGAGACAAAAGACAGTTAAAATAGATCTTCAAAAATATTGTTCGAATTGACGGGTTGGCGTTCAGTTATTCAGTTTTCATCAATCAGATCAATGCATAGAGAAGACTTGGTCTCATTTTCTTCGTTGGTAAATACAAACGAAGCCAGGCTCCGCAGCTAGTCTTTTATAAAAATAGTTGCATACTGTAACATTGGCAACATGCACCACATAAAATTCTCTTTTTATCATATCTCAAAATAGCTCGTTTACTTTGATGTTACAATGGAAGAAAGATTATCTCACGTACGTTTATTTTATTTATTTGTAGGCGTTTGAGTTATGCTGTTTTAAGATATATTATAGAATGTCAGAGTAAACACATAATCACTTCATTTTGATTATATACGAAAATGTCAATATTTGTTCTTTAGATTATAAATATACATTCTTATAAGAACAGGTGTGTTGGTTTGATTTTTTACTTTATATCCGCCGCTACCCACTTCAAACTCATGGGCTAAAAAAATTAATTAATTTGAAAATTTTCCAAGAATTTTTCTTTTTATTACCACATGTTACGCCAATTTACTCTAAATTTATAATATTAACAACATATTAAGAATCAACGTGTTTACAAACTTTACAAATAGTTCGTATAAATATATTTTTAGTGGATTATATTATCTATACTGTAAACTGTGTTAGTTTATCGACCAGTAGCAGGGACTTCTACATGCAAAACACTTTATGTAGTATTAAGTATTAGATTTATCACAGCACTGTTTAATTTAAACAGCATAAACACGATATAACACATGTATTTGTACTCAATCCTGAATAACGAATGCCCGACATACCTGTAGATTAACAGTATGTTAGTATCTCGACCAATCATAAGAAGTACTTTCAGTACAAAGCTTTATAAAAATGATTAGTACCTGTTTACCCAATATGAAAATACGAATCGATATACATTTTTATAACAATACAAACTTTGAGGTTTCAATAAAGACGCGGTAGAATAGAAATCTTACTTTAGAGTATATACCCAACGTATTGTGAAAGGCACAAAATTAGTAATCCAATTTTAATTAAACTGTCGCTTGCTTCTCTAATAGAAATGTAGAGAACGCGATAGGTACGCCGCCTGCATATTATAAAATCTTATTACTATTGTAAATTGTGTAGTTCGTATCGCCTTAAAGGGATATTATCTTTCGCACCATATCCTCATTTGCAGTTCACGTTTCGATACTCCCACGAATGTATAATATAATTACTAGCTTCTTCTCGCGGCTTCGCTTGTCTTAATGTAGATTTGATCTATCACAGAAACAGACGACGGTCTGACTGAACTGACGATCGGTTCAGTACTTGAAGTGAAAACATAACAAACAACCAAAAGAACAAACAAATTTTGAAGGTGGTAGAGCCACGCTGAACCTATTACCGATTTTAGCATGAATAGGTTGGCTCATCCGGGGTAGTACCACCCTCTCACAGAAAACCGACGTGAAGTAACAGTCTTCGCATTGTTGCGTTTCATTCGGTCAGTGAGAGCGCCGGAGGCCCACCTTCTCTCCCCACTTTCCCCTCCCCCTCATTCCCCCCAAACACAGGCTGGCAACGCACTTGCGACTCCCCTGGTGTTACTAGTGTCTATGGACGGCGGTGATCACTTAACATCAGGTGAACCGCCTGTTCGTTTGCCGCCAATAAAAAAAAATCAAACAGTATATTAGTTGCTATAACTGAAAAATGTCCAATATATTTATTTGAACGGAATGAACGTATTATATTCCTTACGATTGCCAAAAAACCTGACACCGACAATACCATTAATGCGGACATAATTCCTTAAAATAAAATGGCCGTTGAATGATCCCGTTATAACTATTCAGTTCAGTCGTAATTCGTGTTTGACGTGTTCGTTGCATCGTTTTACGTCAATATAGTTTATGCACCCTATTTCTTACACTCCATCCATCTTTGTAATTACCCACGATCCAAGTGTTATTTCCTGTATGTATGTTCTCACGCAAATTAAATAAACAAAATTAATTTTAATTGCGCACAATCAGACGGTGATAGTAATATATACGTTTAGTAATAATTAAATAAATCCGGTTACAATATCTGGTTAAAATTATCTGGTATATAATCAAATATACATCCGGTTTTTACCAGAGCCCCACCTCCTTACCCATCCCCTCTCCTCGACCCCTTTCCCAAACACAGGCTGGTCAAGCATTTTCGACTCCCCTGGTGTTCTTAGTGTCTGTGGACGGCGGTGATCACTTAACATAAGGTAACCCGCCTATTCGTTTGCTTCCTAAGATATATAAAAAAGATATGAATGTAAAAGAATATTTATAACAATAAGTTTTGAAACATAAACAATTGCAATAACCCAATTAAGGAAAAACATAATTAATACTCAGTTTGTATTTTTGAATTAGATTGCTTATTTTTTGTTATCAAGAAGAAATATAAAAATTATTGAAACATAATCCTTTGAGGTGTTACTGGATAAGAGAAACCACTATTTTTCCTACACTTTATCCTTACAAAGTTCAAGGTTTTTTTGTTGACGTTATTATTATGTTGTTTAAATGTTATTATCTCTTGAACTAATGTTTGGATCTGTATACTACTTTTTATATTTTATAGCCTATTTACTGAGGAAGGTTATGGATTATCTATTATCAAACCACGATCTGCGGAAGTGAAAAAATAATCATGCAAGGTGAAGGTAAAAAAAACTGTAAATTAGAACAAAATAATTGGGCGGGCGGGGCGTATAGCACGAGTGCGGCGTGGTTAACTACATGGAGCTACATTATATCTTAATTCTTAAGTATCTTTCAATTATATTTATTTATTTTGTTATAATTAACGCCTATGAAATCGCTAGCAATTACTCATATCATAAGGTTATAAAACTTTCGACGCTTGATAATTAATAACCTATTAAACTTCAAATGTTAAAAGATGCCACGATAGATCTCGTACACTATTGATTGCATTCGAAATGGAATAACTAATACCGTAATAACTATTTCAAAAGCGAAAAATAGAGTGTAAAAAACTTAATTATTTTTTTTTATTTTTGGTGAGCCAATACTACGTAAACAACAACCCTATGTAATTCAAAAAAATCATTACAAATAATATATACGAAAACAACACTCAATTAATTTGTGGTTACTAGGGATACGTTCAATGATTCGCAATATTATCTGAACAAGTAATGAAATAAGCGGTATCTCTTAATTCGTCTCAATTGATGCTGTATTATACTTTACATTTAATAAATGTAGCGTAACGTATATAAAAAAATTTTGGAAAATTAAAAAAGAAAACCCTTTTTTTTTTTTATTTGTTTATAGGGGATTTTATTCCACTGAACATATCAGCCCCATTGTTCCCCAATCTTTTTAGCTCTATCATGAGAGTCGCTGATGAGGTATCATAACCAGGTCATACAGCATCTTAGCTTCATCCGAACAGGGTTCAGCCAAGATGCTGTGACAAATACCAATGTTCTGGCAACTACTTTTTATACTACTCATCAACGACTCTCTTTCGATGTGTTCTTGGTACACTCCATCATCAAGTGATGCACATCCTTAATTTTTCTGCATACATCGCAGTTGGGAGATTCTGCTTTCCTCATTAGGTATGCAAAACGTCTAGATGGATAGTGCCCCGAACGGAGTCTTAAAGCTACCTTAACATATTGTCGGTTTAGGTTACATGAAACCCTATTTAATAATATATTATGAAATTTTTCCAGTGTTTAAATTCTATTTATCTTGAGTATTAACTAACCTTTAGGCGGCTTCAAATGTATACTTCGACTACTGTAAGATGATGTTCCACCTTTAAACGAACTGCTAGTATGATTAAACATGTTACACTTCACTAGATACCACAATAATAAGTCACAGGTTTTTGATTTTCAACGGGAAATACAACGAGTTAATACGTATGAAGCAAATAGTTTGAATATGTCCACACGTATAACGTAGTATGTGTCGAGACTGAAATTGGCGAAGCGAGCCGCACTCCCGTTGCCGCGTTATTTTTGTTTCCACTACCGCGGCTGTTTACTCAATTTTAATAAAAATATTTTTCCACGGTTAACGCTTTGTTACTCCACAAAATGTACCCATAAAATTTATATAGCATTTAAATAGGCACATGTAGTTTGTATAAAGATTTCATTAAATTGATTTATTTGTTGAGTGTAGTATAATAAGTTCATAGCACTTTTCATTGTTTACTGAGTACTTAGTTTATTTAATTTTGTTTATATTACCATAGACTAACAATACGTGTTGAAGGAATATGGGTAAAATACCTCTGTAATGTTGAACAAATTTAAATATCTTTATTAATTTATATTTGTAATTTTTATTAAAACATCTAAACTGCACTATAGATATTGATACAATTTTCACAATCGTTTAGAGAATTTCTTTCGCAAGTTTTATATGTTCAACATATGTATATATTATATGTACATTATATTTATATAAAATACAAAAAAGTCAATGTTCTAATAAATTCGTAAGGAGTTGTCGTATGCTTACATGAGCAATGATGGCTAAATGACATACATAAAAATAATGTACTATAGCATTGTTACTGTAAAAAATACTTGTACACAAGTTCCAAATGGTAAATGTCTATTTTGTAATAACTTACCGTAATCATTTTTAACTGCCACATGTTATTGTAATATAATTGGATATTTGCGACCCAATTTTAATCAACACATTACTAATCCTTATCCAATTAAATAATTTAGTCTTGTTGAGTATTTAATGTAAATGAATAATGCCCTCAAAGTACATAATTTCAATGAATATTTTAAAAGATATCACAGATTTAAAATGACGTGTAACAAAAAAAGAACATATGTGATGATTCTTACGTAGTTTCTATAGTTTTAATGAATTGTAAACATCAAAGCGCTAAAACATGGATTTAAATCATTTAGACATCTTGCACCCATGTGAAACCATGCTTTGTCACTAATAAATTAAAAAGAATATCATGATACATTAGTAACATTACATTAAATTTTATTTTAAGCAAATGAAACCATCTGATATAAATATTTATACTTAACTCATACATTTTTTTTACTCAATTTACATACAATTTCATGCGATGTAATCTTTACAGCAAAAGAAATTAAATGTATAAGGCTTGCCGTTAAAAGGGATTTACTAAAAATCGCAAAATATAGATTTTTTTATACTACGTCGGTAGCAAACAAGCTTGCGGGCCGCCTGATGAAAAGCGTTCACCGCAGCCTATGGACGCCTGTAACATCAGAAGCGTTACATGCGCGTTGCCGACCCTTAAGATTATTTGTACTGTGTAAACTAATTATTAACATATACATTCTAACTCTGTACTTCACATACTCAATTCTGAGAGTTTATAAATTGTAGAATGTTAAGTAAAATGAATAAAATTCATGATAATCAAAAAAATATGTAATTTTTTTTTTTACTAGTCCTTACTCATATTAAAAATTTGAATGCGAGTTGTGTTTGTATAATAATTATTTAAACCCATAACTACTCAATCGATCGATTGATATTTTGAATACGCATTGTCAAGGGTACAAATAAGGATGAGTACGTTCCAGCCAAAATCTGTTGCTGAGAGATAGTCATTATGAAATGTCGCAAACACGTTGTATGGGATAGAAAAATGACATATGATACTTTCATCCAGAAGAAGTAGTGTTTCTGAGGGATATTTATTAGGTGGTAGGGCCACGCCGAAGCTATTAATGGTTTCAGCATGAATGGGTACTCGCCCGGCGTACTTCCGCTCTCTCACAGAACACTGACGTGAAGTAACAGTGCTTACATTATTGCGTTTCGTTCGGTCATTGAGAGCGCCGGAGTCCCACCTTCCCTCCTCTTCCCTCTTCCGTTACTCGCCCTCTCCCTCAAGACAGATTGGAAACACACTTGCGACTCCCCTGGTGTTACAAGTGTCTTTGGACGGTGGTGATCACTTAACATCAGGTGACCCATCTGTCGGTTTGCCTCGTATGATATTTAAAAAAAACATATCCCAAGAACTATACACTAATAAACCTAACAAATATTACAACCAGCTCTGAAACTATTTATTTCCATTAGATTCTTGTTTCTTATATTTATGCTTAATTATTATAATTTACAATAGACTTTGGTAACATACGATAGCAAATACTAAGAACCAAATTACTTTACAAGAGAACTCAGTACATGGTTGCCAGAGGAATATTTTTCCGATTTCCAAAATATGAAAAGATAAAATTGTTTGCAACGTAACATATGACTTTAGTGTTTTTACTTTTACTATAAAATACGATAAGCTAACGTATCCAGTGACTCAATACATATAAGTTCTTAATATAAACATGTTATTTATATAAACAAACGAAGTGCGAAATCAGTTAATATTAACAACAAACAAAACCGCTACTTTCTTGATAGTATATATAAACAGTGGTAACTAAATTATAATAAAGGTGGAGATCTCACCTTCTTATAAAATACTAGCGGGCACGACGGACGTTGTCTGATAATAGAAAAAATCTTGAAGTTAAACATATGCTGTCGCTGACTTTTTTGTGGGCATTATCAAGGTCTACAACTTTTCTCTAGAGCCCAAACCTATATCTCTCATCGTTAAGGCGGCGTTCGTAAGAAACGTTTTCGTTCGACCGCTTTTTTCCGACTTATTTTGCAAAACCGACTACCACAAAAAGTCTTTTCATTTTTCGGGTTTGTATTATAGCCTATACTCACAAATAACGTGGCTATTCTATTGGTAAAAGAATTTTCAAAATTATTTTAGTAGATCCAGAGATTACCCCCTCTAACGTCACAAACTCAGAAACTTTACCTCTTTATAATATTAGTATAGATTTGTGCCATCAATAGTATTAATAAGAACATTAAATATCATCATTATCAGTATTTGAAGAAAATAATTATGTGAAAAATAATTAGTCCATTATTTGAAATACGGTTTAGAAACAAATGTTTGTGGGCAGATCTCGTACTCGAGTTAAATGTAAGAACAAAGAGCAATTAATTACTGACCAGGATTCAATAACAAGAGGCAATTAATACCATTTAAATTGAATATATCTCTTCGTTTAATTGTGATTTATTTATCATGTAAAAACCAAGACACTGGTAAAATAAACAATTCATTTAACAATCTGAATGCAATTTAATACCTCTTTACTTATATTGTTTTGCTAAAAGTGTATGGGCATAAACTTTTACAATTAAGAAATGAGGTATAATGGAAAATGGTTTTCATTGGAAGAGGCCTTTTTCCGAATAGGGTTCCACTAAAACTAATTTTACTAAATTGTATTATACTAATAAAATATACGTTTCAAATTAGAAATACGAATGTGAGTTTGCTTGTTTGTTACACTTTTACTGGACTATTCACCTGTTCATCGTGAAACTCTGGATTCTTCAGAAGAGGATATAGGATACCTATAAGCTAAAAAATGTACATTTCCCAAGGTATCTATGAAGTTTACATTACAGCTAATGAAACCGCGAAAAATGGTTAGTAGTAAATAACTAGAAACAATAAGCATAAAACAGTTTTTGTTTTGTTGCTGGCCAAACAATGAAACACGTTTATAAAAATATCACTTGTATTGAAACAAGACCAGAGGAGTCGCAAGTGCGTTGCCAGCCTGTGTATGGCGGAGGGGAAGGGAAAGGAGAATGCGGAAAGGAAAGAGGGAAAGATGAGCCTCCGGCGCTCTCACTGACCGAACGAAACGCAACAATGTAAGCACTGTTACTTTACATCGGTGTTCTGTGAGAGGGTGGTACTACCCCGGTCGAGCCGAACCCATTCATGCTGAAACCATTAATAGCTTCAGTGTAGCTCTACCACCTAATATAACGTGCTATATATGACAAGCTTCAATGTTTTTTTTCTTAGTATTGAAACTTGAAATAATAAGTTATAGTCGAATTTCGACAACTAATCTACATTAAAACATAGAGCAATCCGAGATGTAGTCGCAGTATACCGGCCGCTAAAAGATCAAAATGGAACTGCTATAAAAACAATAACATCAGTAAACCTAAATCAGTTAATAGTTAAATTAATGAAGTTGTCACGGGTACGATTTTTGACGTATACAACATATTACACGAAAGCACAAAAAGGTGTGGACCAAAATATTTAAAAAAAAATTTATGGCCGATGAATTTGTGAGGAAGTCTTTACTTATTTATTTTGTATCTTTAGATTAGTATTATTTATTACTATCTAAATAGACATTAGATTACTAAATTAAACATGCACCTTAAAAAGTTCATCAAATAAGGTTATTACATTATACATTGTATGTTTTTACTTGAGACCTCTTACTATGTACTTATATCGCACGTATACGCCGTAAACTCTCGATCCAGCCGCCCCGGGATTGTTTGAGTGGCAATTAAACAGCCGCTAAGTGGCACTAAGTGCTATCAACGGCACAGACACCTAATCGGTAGTGCAGTGCCAAAGTCGAGTTGGATAACAACAGATTAAGTGTATTTTTCACAGGCGCGTACACTTTCATTGTTGATATTGAATTCTTTTGGTGATTATTTTTTTTTTTTCTTACGATCTTTAACTTATTAACGAAGACTTATGAACGAGAAAGTTTGAGAGAACCAATGGATTTTTGTTTTAAAAGAGTATTTTCTTTATTTTTATGGAACTATAATAATATAGCTCATAAATAGGAACAACCGGTATGCTATAATTTATAGGGATATTATATAAATTGCTCAAAATACAACGATCAATCTCAAGTACATTGGAATAAATCCAGTCATATGAAAATCATCTTCCCGTGCGATTTATTAATCATTTTATAAAGATACAAATGCAGACAAAGTCACGGAAGATGCCTAGTATATATATATATATATATATAGAAATTATAAAACTGTTCCGTGTCAATTGTAGCAGCCAATCTAAATAAACTTATCTATAAACTAGCTGTTACCCGCGGCTCCGCACGCTCTTTTTTAAAATGTATTAAAGAAATGTAAAATTGTGGGTGAGTGTGTACATTACAGAAACGCTTTTTCAAAAACATTTGTAACTTCGACACGAACGCCATCTACTGTAACATGTAACGTGTACATTAGATATATGAATACTAATAATATATCGAATGGGATGGGATTTATCATCAGCAACATACCTGGATTTTCAACCTACTATATACCAAACTCAGTGCTCACTAACACTATATAAGAAAGTAATGAAAATTATAAGCTATACATTATCGAATAATATATCTTAAATCTTTTATTATATAGATATAATATGCCCGTATTGTCTATATACTTAAGTTATTCTTATACGTTGCTATAAACGCTGAGTTATGTAGAAGCAAACGCGGTAAATAAAACAATATGGCCGCCAAATTGACCAAAAAGATGACATAATTCATATTACATACAAATATATGACTTTCAATAAGGTATATTTATTATTATTGGAGTCCAGTAAGGTACACATCTATCGCGGTTGTAACATATGTTTGATCAATTTCACACGAACGAATGCCCAGGTAGCAGTTAATCACTACATAGTGTACCAATTCAAATAAAAAAAGAATCATTAAAATCGGTTCACAATTGACTAAAATATCGATTAAAATACATAAAAAAATACATACAACCAAACATAGTAACCTCCTCCTTTTTCGAAGTCGGTTAAAAAAAAAACAAACAAACAAACAAACAAACAAACAAACAAACAAACAAACAAACAAACAAACAAACAAACAAACAAACAAACAAACAAACAAACAAACAAACAAACAAACAAACAAACAAACAAACAAACAAACAAACAAACAAACAAACAAACAAACAAACAAACAAACAAACAAACAAACAAACAAACAAACAAACAAACAAACAAACAAACAAACAAACAAACAAACAAACAAACAAACAAACAAACAAACAAACAAACAAACAAACAAACAAACAAACAAACAAACAAACAAACAAACAAACAAACAAACAAACAAACAAACAAACAAACAAACAAACAAACAAACAAACAAACAAACAAACAAACAAACAAACAAACAAACAAACAAACAAACAAACAAACAAACAAACAAACAAACAAACAAACAAACAAACAAACAAACAAACAAACAAACAAACAAACAAACAAACAAACAAACAAACAAACAAACAAACAAACAAACAAACAAACAAACAAACAAACAAACAAACAAACAAACAAACAAACAAACAAACAAACAAACAAACAAACAAACAAACAAACAAACAAACAAACAAACAAACAAACAAACAAACAAACAAACAAACAAACAAACAAACAAACAAACAAACAAACAAACAAACAAACAAACAAACAAACAAACAAACAAACAAACAAACAAACAAACAAACAAACAAACAAACAAACAAACAAACAAACAAACAAACAAACAAACAAACAAACAAACAAACAAACAAACAAACAAACAAACAAACAAACAAACAAACAAACAAACAAACAAACAAACAAACAAACAAACAAACAAACAAACAAACAAACAAACAAACAAACAAACAAACAAACAAACAAACAAACAAACAAACAAACAAACAAACAAACAAACAAACAAACAAACAAACAAACAAACAAACAAACAAACAAACAAACAAACAAACAAACAAACAAACAAACAAACAAACAAACAAACAAACAAACAAACAAACAAACAAACAAACAAACAAACAAACAAACAAACAAACAAACAAACAAACAAACAAACAAACAAACAAACAAACAAACAAACAAACAAACAAACAAACAAACAAACATCTTGAGATCATAGCGTTCAACCAAACAAACAAACAAACAAACAAACAAACAAACAAACAAACAAACAAACAAACAAACAAACAAACAAACAATCAATCAAACAAACAAACAAACAAACTCTTCATCTTTATATATTAGTATAGATTCTAAAGATTCCTACTTTAACGTAGATCCTTAGTCGGATTATTTATTTAATTGTATGGCTATATATAGTATGGACACTTGATTTTATTTTTTATTATTAATTCAATTGATTGATTGCTATATTTGTCGTTGCTAGGTTCAATTTATATGTAACAGTGCGGTGGCTAAAAATTTATTACTCTTTAGCACCACCCGGCAGGCGTGGATTATTTAACGACGGTAGATATCAATAGAAATTCATATCGTAGTACCCACTATTGTTCATTAATTCCGTTATTTTATGGTTTTGGATGTATAGTGGATACACAATAATCACATATATGGTAAAAAGGTAAGTCCACTATAGTCAAATACTGACAAAATGACTGCACTGTGCCTGACTGCACTGTGACTGCACAGTATAATCCAAAAACAATGGCGACCACCGAGTGACACATTATCTATCGCCGGTTGCCGCTGTCATGCCGGCCTGCGAAAAGCTGAATATGCACAGGCTGATCCCGAAATGCAACCGGCAGAAGCGAATAACTATGATGGGCTTTTTCGCCATATACATGGTGGTTGCAACCCAGTCAGGCTGTAAAACCATATCACCCCGCTTTCGCCATTGCCTCGTTCGTTATTCAATAGGGTGCACCAAGTACAGGTGAGGTTGGCTTGGGTGTCTCAAGTCTTAGATGTTATTCGACACCCCTTACACCCCAAGAAGCTAAGATGCTGTGTGACCTGGTAATGATACCTCATCAGCGACACTCACGATGGAGTTAGAAAGTTTGGGGAACAAGGGGCTGATGTGTCTGAAGGAATAAAAGCCATAAATAAATAAATAAATTAAAAAAATAGTTTCTAATAAAACAATAAAATATTTAACCACCTAAAATACAAAACAGACTAAAATACAATGATAAAAAGTGCAAGAGTAAAAGTTGACATTGTGTAAAGTTTTATTAAACCCCTAAAACATGTTACGAAATGACCGAACACAAAAACTCTGCTCATACGTTTACATTTATTGAACATTTTTTCTCCTCGAATCCGTCTATACCTACGAGATAGGTTTTTGTGAACGAATTAAAATGTCACGCACCAAATAACGGTACGTTGTGTAGCGGACGGGAAATTGCTTCCAGGATTGGAGCATAAACACTGTCCTGTAGATATATAAAAAAATACATATAAGACAGACTAAAACCCCTAATGGCACTTATATTTTGGGGTTTTTATAATTAGGTATGACTATATCAGACGAAGTTTAAAAATAATGCCAGTTATAGAGACATTAAGGAGAAATAGAGTAGCATGGTATGGGCACATCGTAAGGCGAGATGAAAGTCATATAGCCAGAAAAGCATAAAGGGGGACGATTATAGGAGTAAAGGAAAGCCGAAAAAGGTATAGATAGATTGTTTAAAGAATAATATTTATAAATATAGGTATGAATAATATGAATATAATAATATATGTATATATATATGTAAAGAAAAAATATAATTTTCTTTAATTTGAACTTTTCCGTGCATCAAACGTCATTGATCGCACACTCAATTGACAGATGACGTTTGTGAGCTATGGAAAAGATAATCTATAAGCGTCTCGTGATTGTTAAGAGAAAACAATAATTTATAATATTAATTCCATTATTAAAGTATTCTAATTGTGATTAGGAACAGACATTGTTAATAATAACATTAAATGTCGTTTCTTTTCTTACAGGTATGTAAGTTTTTCTAACGTACTAAGTAAATACACACTTCTATTTCATGTATTATAAAACAATAAATCTTTTCTTACAGAGAAACTCAATTGTGTTTGACTGACTGTGTCTACTAACCTAATCCCAAATTTATATTTCATTTCATTTCATTTCATTCATTTCATTCATATATTATATATATAATATAATAATATGAATATATAAAGGCATGAATAATAATAATATTTGTGCAAAAAATTGGTTTATATAAAATTGATAATAATCTTGTAGTGAATTAGTTATACTTGCGTTATAGATCCTTCAACGCCCATCATGATTCTAAACTTTCATTTAGACTTATGTCCCTTTCACTTATTTTTGTAACCACGGAATTTGCTACTCCAAATCGACACTCGACCAGTAAACAATGATCCTGTAAATTGAATTAATACTTGGTATTTTATTAACAATCACCATAGATAAAGCACCGTAGATCTAGCTTGACTTTTCTATTATCTTTTGTTTGCCAAAAATAATAATTGTATGACAGAATATAATAGCCTCTCCCTCAAAGCTCAAATTATTCCGATCTCAAGTTATTTGGTATTTTCCTGTCTCTTCTCGTATGACATCTATAAAGGAAAGTGGAAGAGAGATATGCATTGTACCAACCTTACCTAAGTAAAATAAGGGTCAACAGACGAGATGATAAAGATTTAGAAGTTTTTAAACACAAAAATAACCAAATTAATTAAAACGTACGGTAGAGTATATTATTGGATTTCAATAAATTTGTAACAGAACGATTAATTTCATATGACTCACTTCTGATAAGTAAATGCTTTTTACAAATATATAGCTTAAATTGATTAGAGATGAATGGTAACATTATCTACGACTGCAGTTATAAGATAAGTCACCGTTTGTACTACTTAAATCCTTAAACGATAATGTATAATAATTCGTGATACAAAGTTTAAGGTCTATTTTTTTCATATCAGCCTTGTCACCCCTGATTACTAGACATTCGATTTTTTAGACGGACGTTGAAATTTTTGACGTGAGGAAGAATATTTTGTTACTCATAATGAAGAGAAATTGTCTATAAATATTAATACAGGTATTTTCTAGAAACCAATACATTTCCCAAAATATTACCAAGAATTTTATTTAGAATTGCATGTATTTTTTATATCCTTAGAAGATTTTTATATCTAAATATGTAAATTCAATAGCATTTTTGTTGATTAGAACATCACTAAAATAATTTGCATTTAATACTAATTTAATTGAGGGATCGTATAAACTACCTAAGCAAGATATAGGATCTCAATGCAAGAGATAGTTCCCTACATCAATTGCTTAGTACTTTAGCGAATGAGTATCAAACTAGTGAACAAATTTGCCGATAGTTTACGAACAACGGTAGAGTTTAACTATCTGAGAAATCTCACAGTCAGAATGTACATCGTTACCATTTTCTTTGAGCTACAACTTTCTTTACAGATTTTGGATATTTTTTGACAAGTACAATAAACCAAAGGAGCATTCAAGCGTTTCCAGGCGGTGAACATGAATGTCGTTAATTGAGTATAGTATTTTTTTATTGTATGGAATAGGACATCAGTAGTATACTCCTATAGTCCACGTGATTTTTACTATCACTTGATATATTAGCGATCTTTAAGGAATCTCAAAAAATACCGTAAGAATAATAAGAAAAATACCGTAGTCTTTTCTCCTGAATATTGAGATGCGATGCCTACTGTGGCAGTGCTTATAGCAAGTCACATCCTTCGGTACAAACACAGTAAGGTCACTGATAACTTGCAGCAGAAATAGATATGATGCTATTGCCTTCGTAGTAGAACCTAGCACAGTCTTCTCATGATATAATGTTTTAATAATTATTTACAACTAACAATTAAATATTATAATTAAATGGCTATTTCACAAGTGGGAACACTACACTTACGTGGTTATATGAGAGACATTAATGAACTCGGAATATGGACCGAACTACGAGTAAGTTTACATCTTACGAGAGTTTAGGTACATTGATTCTCAGTAAAGCGCAAGTATGCATATTCGTACGTATTAGTTAAAGTGTCGACTGATGTCTAAATGATAGAATATATATTTTTTTTTATTGTAGTATAGCACAATGACTGCACTCTGCCTGATGGTAAGCACAGTACAATCCAAAAACAATGACGACCACCGAGTGACACATTATCCATCGCCAGTCGCCGCTGTCATGCGGGCCCGCGAAAAGCTGAATATGCACAGGCTGATCCCGAAACGTGCCCCGCAGAAGCGAGTCACTATTACGGGATTTTTCGCCATATAGATGGTGGTTGCGACCCAGTCAGGTTGTAAAACGTTCGTTATTCAGCAGGGTGCACCACGTGCAGGTGTGGTTTGCTTGGGTGTCTCAAGTCTTAGATGTTATTCGACACCCCTTACACCCTAAAAATGAGTAAATCTGAAACTATAAGTGATATCTCGTGGAGAGCTTTCTAATAACCTATATCAAGGTTCTAGCTTCTGCACGTGACTTAATCGGCGTGGTATAGTTGCTTTGTACTAACGATAACTTTAACTCGCGTCTTCGTTTACTCTTCTTATCCTTCGTCTTCTATTAATTCTTCATTGGTGCCCAGCCTCTATTAGTTTTAGCGTGATGATGTATAGCTTATAGCCTTCCTCGATAAATGAGCTATCTAACACTGAAATGATTTTTCAATCGGACCAGTAGTTCCTGAGATTATGGCGTTCAAGCAAGCAAACTCTTCAGCTTTATAATATTAATATAGGTATAAACACTTATTTTTGTGCATTTCCTTATTTAATCCTTATTAATGAAGATCATTTCACGTTGGTATTAATATGTAGAAATTAAAATATATAAATATTTTAATAAAATGACAATTAACTCACAGTATCAATAAATAGAGTCCAAGAAGGCAGCCATCACTTGGGCACAATAATCCATCGTCAGTAGCTATTATCGAGTTCGCTCGGTAGTATAACGATGGGACGTTTTTATCTATACTAGTTACTTTAAAAACTATAGACCTAAATGAATCACTATGATGTTAGTTAGGTACTTCTCATGCGGTAGCATTGGATGGAAGACACAGTTATGCAATATAGGGGCCACTAACAAACTCACGAAGCGAATTAACAAAGTTTGCATCTTGTCAATAGTTCGCCCATACTAGTTTCAAGTGCTTCTCTGGAATATTATTAATATAGCTATATAGTAGGTTCATCCATCGGGCCATGGACGCTCCGGCGCGGCATATTGTGGATTATAACTTAAAGATAATTTAATGTATGTCCGGAAAAACTTTGAAAAACTGAATTTAGTAAAAGACCGGCATAATCTAAATACTAGAAACTGTAATAAACTGGTGGTCCCATGTTTCAGACTAAGCAAAACCAGTAATAGTTTTTTAGGTAATAGTGTTAGGTTCTACAATAAAGTCCCAAAGCATGTTACCGATTTGCCGGACTGTAAATTTAAGCGCCATGTCAAACGGGTTTTAGTTGCAAAAGGATATTATAGAGTGGATCAGTATGTGAATGATAGTGATGTCTCGAATTGACTCCTCTCTGTGCATCCACTAAAAGCATTGTATAATGTATTGGAAATATATGTTACAAAAAATGTACCCGATCGAGTTTCTTGCCGGTTCCTCTCGATGACTGGGTTGTTTTTCGAACCGGTAGTAGTCTTTGACATTCATAAATGCCTTATTAGGGCCTAAACTGAATAAAGTATTTTTGATTTGATTTGATTTGGAATGAAACCGCCATAAAGGCAATAACGTCTAAAATAGTTAAATAAATAAATATATATATATAAAATAGATGCTCACAAATACGATTTTTAACTTACATATTAAATAAAACGATAGCAAAAAAATGGTGCGAACCGAGTGTCTGCAGATAAGAAGAAAAAAAACATAGTTATATGATACTAAAATTATATTTATGTACGTATGCAGTAGTCAGAGTTGTTACAGTTCAGTAAATTTAACTGAGAGAACGCGTGGAGAATGAAAATAAAACTACGATTCAATAACAAGTTACAACTAAAATTTTACATACAAGTATTTTTTGTGATAACTCGCACTTTTGAAACGTTGCCCGCGCATTTACATTTGAAATTTCTTTTGGCACTAAAACGCCCATAAAATGCGGTTAAAATTTGTAGGTATAGCTAAAGATAAGTTCACAATGAGTTCATTTAATGTGAACGAGCAAAGTAAGAGCAAAGGGTGCGAAAGAGGTCAGTACAGTCCGGCGACCATAACTTTTCATCTCATTAACCCGATAGCTCCTCACGTGTCCTGGATGCGCATCGAGCCTCATTAACTATACTATTTTTAAAATACACCTATATTACGTTATCAACACAATCTGCGTATATGCGAGCGCTGTGAATCATGTCGCTACGTTGTTCAGTAGACCAAGTATTAAAATACCTACAATATCTAAAGACAATTTTAAAAACATAACATTACATAGTAACTACAATTGTAATTTTAATAATATGTCAATATATAACAATTTTATTTTCTTTTTTGTTCATTTATTTTTAGAGGCTTTTATTCCTTCGGACATATCAGCCTCATTGTTTCCCAAACTTTCTTCATTTCACGTCATACAGCATCTTAGCTTTAACCGAACAGGGTTCAACCAAGTAGCTGTGACAAATCCCAATGTTCTGGCAACGACTCTCTTTCGATGCTATTCTTAGCACATTTTATCATCAGGTGATGCACATTCTTAATTTTTTTGCATACATCGCAGTTGGGAGATTCCGCTTTCCTCATTAGGTATGCAAAACTTCTCGATGGATAGTGCCCTTAACGGGTCTTATCTACCATTACAAAGTTTGATAAATATGATTAAACATTTCAAGTCCACGTTAAAATGTTATTAGAGAAAATGAACTTTACGTTACTACAAATAAATGTATTCCTAGTTCCTATACTTAGACTAAAATCTATATTGGATCGAATATGAATCATTTCAATAGATATTTAGCACCATAAAAAAACCATAATTATTACATATTATAAAACAAAGTCGCCTGCCGTGTCTGTCTGTCTGTTCGCGATAAGCTCAAAATCTATTAAACGAATTATCACTCGGTTTTCACCAGTTGATAAAGTGATTCATGAGGAAGGGTTAGGTGAATAATTTGTCAAGGTTTTTTTTATATTATCCGGGAGGACAACGTCTGCCGGGTCCACTAGTCTATATAAATGTTTTACATCGAACAACGTCACGTCAGCATCTTAGACAAATACACTAACACGTTTAAAATCAGCTCACAGGTATTATTGAGTTAAATTCAAAATACATAATATTTTTTCAAATCTTTGGTGAAATTCTTAAACATAAAAAGTGTGTGTGTACTTATGTACACGCGTTAGAAGTTATACTTCTTTGGCGTAACAAGATAAAAATCTTTTCAAAAATTTTATCTTTCGCCTTATTCTACGTTTGTAAAAAAACGACACTAACAATAAAAAAATAAAAAAAGGTATTTAATACGTTGAAAGTTTTAATACAAAGAAATACAAACAACAAGTACAAAGAAACAAAATGTTGACTATAGCTAACTTCAGGGTGTCCGTTTTTCGTGACGGTGTGCGCGCGCTTTGTAAAAATTTTCTCTCATCATTTTTCCCTAACGCGCCATAAGAAGTATAACTTACTTCTTCTTACAAATTATAAACTCAATTGCAGAACTGTTATTTAAATAGACTCGGTTAAACTAAGACAAATTGGAAATCGAATCATATAAATATTATACAAACTGAGGCGTGAAATATCTTCACATTAAAAAAAAATCTCATTTGTGTTAAATGATCCACGATTCGCTGTTCATAATGGTACGTTGTTTCTAACACACCAC
This sequence comes from Antheraea pernyi, assembly GCA_015888305.1. Taxonomy (NCBI): domain Eukaryota; kingdom Metazoa; phylum Arthropoda; class Insecta; order Lepidoptera; family Saturniidae; genus Antheraea; species Antheraea pernyi. The sequence goes on along the minus strand of MU158807.1, from coordinate 638,380 downwards.
TGAGGATCGGTTATACCGTACAGAATACGATAAATGAAACGATTTATTCAAGTGGAAAACACGTTTTTTGCAGATATCAGTGCGTGCTGTGCTCGCGTGTTTATTTTACAAGAATACGGGCCAAAATTTCCTTTACATTATAACAAACGTATATAAATCGATAGGTTTATTGTGAATTTCCGTTGATTCGGGACAACTTCAAGTATTTCTTTGATATTGTTATTGCTCCTACTTCTATAAAACCATTACTAAATTATGAATACGAATTTGAGTTTCTTTGTTACGCTTTTACGCCTAAACTACTACGCTTAACTAAACTAAAGTACTAAACGCCTAAACCGACCATTGTTAAGTTTTGCGTACACGTTATCAATGGTATAAAAAAAGATATAGAGTACGCAACAGCAAAAAAATGTATTGTTACAGAGAGATATGTCAAATCTACATAAACTATACGAAAGTCGCGAATTAAAGCCAATCATAATATAAAATAACTAGCGGGTCCAGCGTTGTCTTGCCTTAATAATAAAAAATAGAAATCTAAAACTCAACCGCAACGCCACATACCGCGATGTATGCGAATCTAAACCATTCTTAAATCCACTTGAACACATAATTTTTTTTTTCAAAATCTATCCAAACGTTTAGAAGGAGTTCAGTCACTTACTCGTACACACGGACAGAAGAATTATATATATATTTCTCCTACATCATAGAATCAAGTTATTGTATCTTTCCTACATATTTATGTTGAAACATGTTCATTCAAATTGTTCATGGCATTTTTTTTATTTAAAACTACCGGTTAAACGCACAACGGTAGAGGTCGATGCTATTACAAATTCATTTTGAGTTCGGAAACCACGTGTTTGTGGTCAACATTATCCTACTGTTACCACAAAAATTGTTGTTTATTTGTTAGTTTTGGTTAAAAGGCCATATATAATGATGTATCACGTTCTAATGTATACTTTAACTGCCTGTTGTATTATCCAAGTCACATTAAACTGAATTTATACTTATATTATTTATAAAAATATTCCAGTCGGGTTTTTACAAATTGTTTACAGTACGTGTATAATTGTTATATTAATTGGTTGTCGTTTTCGAGACATTCAGATGCTTGTCTCTTTAATTTAAATTTTGGCAACCCATCTTTTAAATTATTACTGCCCTTGTCGAGTGGAAAACAAGTTTCGTTTTAGGTGGTAGAGACACGCTGAAGCTATTACTAGTTTCAGTATAAATGGATCGGCTCGTTCGGGGTAGTACCAACCTCTCATAGAAAACCGACGTGAAGTAACAGTGCTTCTATTGTTGCGTTTCGTTCGATCAACTAGAGCGCCGAAGGCCCACCTTCTCTTCCCACTCTCCTCCCCTCCTTTCCCCCCTGCCACTTCCCCTCTGCCTCCCAAACACAGGCTGGCAATGCACTTGCGTCTCCCCTGGTGTTGCTAGTGTCTATGCACGGCAGTCATCTGACTAAACATCAGATGACCCGCATCTTCTAACAAGACGTTGGTCCCCGTAACATAACTTCCCAAGAAGTTTTTGTGGCATCTCAGAATTCATGCTCAGTTATATTATTTCCGATCCACAATAACCGAACTATAATCACATAAAATACCACTCATATCACAAAGTCAAATAACGCAATAAAATATAAAAGACTAAAATCACATGAAAGACTAAAATCGCATTAAAAAAATGTACGGTTATTAAAAACATAAAGTCACCAAATAATTTACAATAATAGAAATATTTCTTTTTATATCATAGGAGGCAAACGAACAGGCGGGTCACCTGATGTTAAGTGATCACCGCCGTCCATAGACACTGCAACACCAGGAGAGTCGCAAGTGCGTTGCCATCCATTGTTGGGGGAGAGGAGGGGTGTGGAGAGGGGAGGAGAAGTGGGCCTCCGGCGCTCTCACTGACCAAACAATGCAAGCACTATTACTTCACGTCAGTGTTCTGTGAGAGGCTGGTAGTACCCCGGGCGATCCGACTCATTCATGCTGAAACCAGTAGTAACTTCAGCGTGGCTCTACCACCTATGACATTTTTTTTAAGTATTCATTATTGACATTATATTTCACAACATATAAATTCAAATCTATCTATCACATTCATATAACACTGTGATAAGAATAAAGAATGCATCTCTGTCGGTAAGGGAATCATTTCTTAGCTCGTGTACGTCTAATAGTCCAATAATTGTACATGTCAACATGAGCCCCAGGCTGGGACATCGGTTCGATAACTAACGCATGCACTCTACATATCGTGCGAGAGTTCGCAATCAGGCTATCGGTCCCCTCACAGAGATATACGTCGTTCAAACTCGTGTAAATGAAAATAAACTACAAACAAGTTGCTTTTCACAAATTGATATACCTGTATTGTTAATTAACATATGTTCGAGTAAAAACTTCAATTCCCTGCGATTGTAAAACTGTAAGTCTAAAATAATAATACATTGTTAAAAAATTATTCCGTGAGATATTTACTTGATAAAAATCTTCGATCAACAATAACTAGATAAAGGGTCGGCGTGAAAAATACGTCTCAGTAAATAAGAGCTCACTTGAAATGTGTGCACTTATTTTGTTTAGTTTGTTTGTTACACAGCCAATGTAAGCCCGTTTCACATGCCGCAGTGTATTCAAAAGATGCAAAAATAATACCCCAAAAAGCAATTTAACGGCCGGAGTATCTTACTTTCGCTAAATACATGTTGAATAAGGTATATTTTAAACTAATAAATAATATCAAATTTTTAACAAAATTACCGATTTTAAACCTGTGATACAAATGTTTGGCCTCACCAAACACAATAACGGGAAAACGTACTTTATTCATTACGTGTTAAGGTTGAATTCACACTAAATGTTGTTTATGTTGTCTTTTCATTTGCGAGAGGAGTGATTTATTGCTTTGCTCGTTTTATCGTAAGTATTAGATAATATTTTGAACATCTGTGACTTTATTACGTGGTGTTATGGTTGTAATTAGGTTGAACTTAAAACTTTTTTCTTCCTTAGTAAACAAATAGCTTCACATAAGTATATATTTACGCGGCCAGTTTTTAGCGTCGATTTTTTACGTGACGCTTTATCTAGTTATTGTTGATCGAAGATAAAAATGAGCGAGTAATGACTGTAGTTATGTCAAAATTAAAGAAATAATGACAATTATATAGAGAATAAAAAATATTTTTGTAAATTTAATATTGAAATTTGTTCGAACTTAACATTTCTTAAAAATCAACATTCAATTCCAATTTGAAAAAGTGTATGTAGCTTCCGCGCCGTCAGTCGAAATAACACACTTTAAATTCCAGTTTGTTTAGAAAACAAGATAACACTGAAATGAGTAATAGTTCGTAGCTATTTGCATCTCTAAAATGTGACGTTTACGCCATCACTTATTCCTTAAAAAAACGTTGTGTGTTATTACCACGTAATAGAAGTGAAACCTTCAAAAAGAAACCGAGAAGAGCGTATGGATCACTTTTCTCCAAAACTCGAAGACAAGCGAGACACTGCTCCCAATCTAGCCGACACAGTGTTTATAGCCACAACTTTTCGTTGGACAAAAAGTTTGCGGATCAAAATTTCAAGTTTTACTTTTAAAATATATCAAAACACTACACCTATGGAAAGAAAATTTATAAATTTATCCCATTTATTTTCAAGTAACCACGATTTTAAAATATTAGTATCGAGCAAATAAATACAGTGAATAATACAAAATTCTTTAAATAAAATTATAATATAAAGCAGTTTTAGGTAGTATAAACACACTGCGGACACAATTATCGCAATGCTAGCTTTTTCTCGCTGCTTCGCTCGTTTTAACGTTTATTTAACCTACCCCTCGGCCATAGTACATTTGTTCTAGATAAAATGTAACCCTCAATCCTTTTTGTATACCACTCAGAAAACCAACGTGAAGTAACAGTGCTTGCACTGTTGAGTTTCGCTTGGTTATTAAAAGCGTTGGAGGCCCACCTTCCCTCTTCCCCTCCTGCCCCTCCCCACTCCTTCCCTCTCCAAGCATAGGCTGGCAACGCACTTGGGACACCTCTGGTGTTGCAAGTGTCTATGGACGGTGGTGATCACTTAACATCAGGTGACCCATTTGTTCGTTTGCCTCCTATGATATAAAAAAAGACGATGATGTTAATACATTTTACAAACACTTAAAATTATATGAAACTAGGATTTGCTCGCGGCTTGGCTCGCGTTAATGTTGACCTATTTTTCTAGAACACTTTTTCTATGGAGGAAGGGTACCCGTCCTTTTCTGTACTGGTAACAACGTATATGTAAAGTTTTAGGACGATTGGTTGAGTAGATAAGACGTGAAAGCGTAACACACTCACATTCGAGTTTATAATATTAGTAAAGAAGTATGGAAGAGGATTAGGCAACTTTATTAAAAAAATAAACCATTATACGAAGATTAATCGCGAGTTTAATAACGTCGGTATTGATAATTACGTTCCACAGTTCACTCGACATGACGTCGAATGAATATTGATTTTGATTGGTTCATTGTATAAACATTAGCGCGGTTTCTAGGGTAGAAATTGTATGGTGTTACGTGTAGTGTGTATTTTATGCCTCACATGCTTTCATAGCCGTTTGTTGATATTTGCCGGGAATAACAAATTGATCTTTTCGAAAATGTAAATTAATAAAAGATTTTACTAGCAGAACGTCACTGAGTAATTACCTGTTTATAATAAATATAAATAGTTGATCCGTGCCCATTTCGTTGGGCGGTAAACATCTATAAAAAATACTTTTTGTGACTTAAATATAAAAGTTAGACATATGCTGTCGGTGATTTGGTAGGCATTGTCAGCTCTACAACTTTTCTCTAGAACTCAATCATATATCTCGCATCGTTAAGGCAGCGTTCGTAAGAAACGTTTTCTTTCGACCGTTTTTTCTCCCAATTTGCAAATCCGACTACCACAAAAAAGTCTTTTCATTTTTCGGGTTAAATATAACCTATGACACTCACAAAATTTCAAAATCTATTTAATAGTTCCTGAGATTACCCCCTACAACTTCATATACTCACAAATTTAACTGTTTATAATATTAGTGTAGATTATTGTATAGTTGAGATCCACAGCCTTTAGGATATATTGTTTAATATTTATGTTCTTACTCGTGTAATAACTTTATTATGTATGCAGTTTTATCTTTATAAATAAAATTATAGAAGTCGGCCGTTATATGAGCATTATTTAAAAACCAGTGGATAGAGATAGACACTGTGTCCTTATCTGAAGAAAAATATCACGATATATCTTCTATACATATTTTCGTGAAAAAAATTGTTGCAGGTGTCTATGAATTAGTAATACATTTCAATAGTTTTTAGAAATGTCTGTGCTGTGTTTATATGAACACGCTTCACTGCTAAAGTTCTGGGTTCACAATAAAACCAAAATAAAATCACGAAGCATATCTTCGGAAATAACTTAGGCTTTGTTTCATTAATATCGTTCCACTCTATTGTAGTTTTAATGACGACGCGGCGCAAGTATATAAAAGTATATAAATAAATGGTCTTAATACATTCAGATGACTTTATTAATCACTGTTTTTTACATGAAGTTACACGCAGATGAAATCGCGGGTAAAGCTAGTTTATATAGTACTAGCGGGCCGCGCCGATGTTGTCCTGCCTTGATAAAAAAATAACCTAAAATTCAACCGCAGCGCCACCTACCGGGTTCAATTGTCAATCTAAACCATTCTTGGATCCACTGGAAAACGCACACAAAGTCTTATTAAGATCATTAATCAATCAATCATCAAAGTTTAGGAGGAGTTCAGTGACATACACACGGACAGAAGAAATTTATATAGAAAGATAAAGTTATTCGAGTTTTAAGAAACTATTTTTTTAAATGTTTCGTAGGTTTCAGCATTTTGAGTACAATCTTATCTGTTGTTAAATGACAATGTGCTCTAATAAGGTAGATACGCTCTAAACTCCAATTCAGGCTTAATACGTATACAGTTGTAAGTAAGGGTTACTTTATTCAAATGCTAATAATATTGTTTGTTATAGCAGTTACATGAAAAGTGTATATAAAAGTTGGGTGGAATACGAGTAAATAAGTGTCAGAACTTATTCTGTCGGTCCTTTCTAATGATGTCCAAATACGTGTCTATTTGAGAATATAAATTGTGTATGGTCATGTATATAATTGGATTGACTTATTTTTACACATTTTTATTTTTGTGTAAGATTAATTTTTAACATTTTTTGTGCTATATATTATAACATAATAATAAAGTCAAACCCTGACTATATTCAATAAATTAAATCAGTGTATTTCTCTATAAAATGTCACATTAATTTCAAACCTAATAACTTCAACTACATTACGATACTGTTGTAAATCTTTATTTATTTTTTAATCTTAATATATTACTTTATTGTTTTTCTTTTTTAAATGCACCAGAATTAGTACATAAATTTAAAATGTAAATCATTTTGTATTCTGTAGTCCGTTGAAGCTGCTAAGACCTTGCTTGGTCAATAGCGTAGACAGTTTGAATTTTAAAAAAATTGTATGCTCATTGTTATTGAAATTATTTTACGAGAAGCAAGAAATAAAATGATTTTTTGTTTATTTATTTATATTACTAACTTATATTAATATTCCTATGAAAAATACAAAATAAATGATTTTTATATTATAATAATTATATCAATTCTTAAGTTTCCGCTACAGGAAGTTTACGCAACCGAGCTCATTGGAGACGTCAATCCATAATCGGCCCCAATCGTAAACAAAAATTCTCCGTATATAAAAAGGCAGTGAGTGAAAAGAGTAATTTTCTCCTCCATAAAAACAGTTACTCAGTTATTTATGGTGATACCGCAATCTATACAAGGGATTTCGCCCGGGGCAGAGCATTAACGATTATCCGGGGTTTCTCCTACAAAGAAATATTACTTTGACAAGTAAATTCCGTGTAGGTATTTTCTTTTTAAGCTCATCGATGGACTGGCAATCGAGGCGCTCTTTTTCCGATACAAATTATTACTCGGGTTTTCAGTTAATGTTCGTATTTACCTTTCATAAAATTGTATCAATATTAAAATGTCTTGCATTATTTCAATATTAAGTAAGTTAATTGCAATTAATTGTTTTATACAGTTCAGTAATTACAGTACAGCACGGCGATTGAGAGAGCATAGAGTGATAAGTTTAAACACGGGTATCGTTTGTTCGATCCAAAATTCTTGTTATTGGAACTAAAGCAAATCTTTATATATAAATTTTTCTGTTCGTGTGTATGTCACTGAACTCCCCCTAAACGTCTGGACCGATTTTAATAAAACTTTGTGTGCGTGTTCCAGTGGGTCCGAGAATGGTTTAGATTCACAATTGGACCCGGTAGTTGGCGTTGCTGTTGACTTTTAGGATTTTTTTTTATTATCAAGACAGGACAACGTCCGCCAGGTCCGCTAGTATTTATATATATCATGAAAATTGTATCTACCACCGTTGTGTACCTGCCTATGTTTCGATCTTTTGCATAAATATATGACTTTCAATTATATAGATTTATTCTTGGAGTCCAGTAAAGTACACGTCTCACGCGGTTGTGAGATAATTTTGATCAATTTCACACGGACGAATGCACAGGTAACAGTTAATCACTATATATTATTATTATATTTTATTTTATTATTATATTAATATTATTTTACTGTTATTATATGTCGATCCAAAAAGAGTAAACTTAGCTTTAAACTCTCATATAAGCATTATCTATTGCAACTTCAAACTCAGTAATTAAAGTGACGTATAATGTATTCATGTAGTTCTATTTTAAGCCCTGTTTATTGGTGTGTATTTTTTTTATTTTTTTTTTAATATTTTTCCGCATACATTTATATTTGTTTTGTTTAATTCTAAATTTGTGGTTACAGTAGTTATTTCTCTTTAGTATGACCAACCGTGACGTGTTATGTTTGTCTGTGTTATTTGTTTGTTCGTCTCAAATTTTGTACTGACTTTAGCGTCCGTTTATCATCATATATAGGCTCCCATCGAAAATCAGCGCTGCAGTACTACTTACAGTATTCCAGATTTTTGCTGAATGGGTTCGCCAATTGTTGGACATCTATTTTTTCATTTTTAAAATGTATTTTTGTTCTGTCTAATTAGTTTGTGTAATTTAATTTAATTGTAT
>MU158807.1:591304-624683 GCA_015888305.1 Antheraea pernyi | reverse complement strand
AATATTGAATAATAACATCGAGAAGTCTTCATCGTCAGTAGTAGTGCTCTGTTGGCTCGGGGACGCGGTCATTATACGAGAACCACGGTGTTTTCTTGCGACCACCCCGACCTCCGCTTTGTAATCCACCACCTTCATCGGCTGACTCGTGCATCATTGCACATCACCGAGGCACCTGCCAGACATCCACCGGCATCCGACTGTCGCCACCGAGGCGGGCTACCGGCGCTCTCGCTACCACCTTCGAGAGTTCTACGCCCGCCCACCGCCGGGGAACGTCGCCTCGCCTCACGTCTCACCTCATTTCCACCTCACCCCGCCTAACCGCGGGCCGGTGACGTACGAGGGCGAGAGGTGTCGCCATATTGACAGGCGGCGCCCCCAATACTAATATTATAAAGAGGTAAAGTTTGTGAGTGACATTGTAGGGGGTAATCTCAAGTAGTACTAAACCGATTTTGGAAATTCTTTTACCAATAGAAAGCCACGTTATATGTGAATGTCATTTATATCATCACGCTAAGGTTTAAAAATACAATTGAAACCGGTAATAACCGATTTGGTTCAGACGACGTTGCACTGGTCAGCTAGTACAGTCAAAACCGTTTACTGCGACATCGTTTAGAACAACATGCCGGTTATAATAACCTAGAACAAAGGTCCCGACCATATTGGGAACTTGTGACAATTGTTGTAATTCTATAATATTTAAGCTACATTATAAATTAATTTCACAATTTCTCTCACACTGAACGGACTCTCTTAATGTAGTTCTTTGAATACAGTGTTACCTGCCTTCGTAATTAATATTCAATATGTTTTATATTTTTCAACCAAATTTAACTTCCATGATTTATTAATTAAAGTTTCTCAGATTATGTATTGAATCAATTCATTAGAAAAACTAACAAAAAATGTTTTCTTCTGAAGAAAATGTAACAGTGGCAAGTAGTTTTCTGTCCACTGAATTTATTTTTATCTTAATAATTGCAAATGTTATATAACGCAACAAAACATACGAAGGATACTAATATGATTGAGAAAAAGAATCATGTAATTCGGTTTTGTAATATTTGAGGAAAGCACACTATAGGATAATAATATTATAACTTATAAAAAATTATAATATACTTAGAATGTAGTTATAAGTATATTCCTTAACAAACATAATTTTAATGTAAAAATAAATAGTGATAATTTTAAAACTATTTGGAAAATAAATTAAACAACGTTTCTGATTTATACAGCAATCAGTTTGTACTTCGAAGAACATTATTACTACTTGTATTACAAGACTACAAGATTACAAGATTGTATTACATAAAAAAAAATCCAAAAACAAATAAACCGCCTTCGATGTGAAACACAAATAAGGCACTAAAAAGCGAAAAATAACTGAATTATTAAATTAACCAAATTAAATAAAAAATATTGATAATCGCGCTACCGAATAATATATTAGAAGTCGATGTCAACCTAAATTCATATCATCTACATACAAAATTTTGGTCCACTCTCGTGTCCCATGATGTATATCTGTATAGTATATATACATATTTTATTACCTGCAAGAAATTTGAAATTTAGGTTGGCATCGACTTCTAATATATTATTCGGTAGCGCGATTATCAATATTTTTTATTTAATTTGGTTAATTTAATAAGTCAGTTATTTTTCGCTTTTTAGTGCCTTATTTGTGTTTCACATCGAAGGCGGTTTATTTTTTTTTTGGAAAATTTTTTTATTTTATGTATGTTAATCGATATCTCCAATCTCAAAAGCAATTATGAACCGTTTTAATGATTCTTTTTTTATTTGAATTGGTTATATTCAGAGGTGGCCCCATATATATCTATATAATTTGAAGAAAATATTCAACCCCTAAGGGGGTTAAATATTTATTTATTTGATTTTCGCCCACTTCTTATCTACGTAGTTTCGTTAAGTTTGAACCGATTTATTATACCCATTAGAATCCAGATATATTTATGGACACTAAAAATAGAGATATAAAAAAAAAACGAAAAAAAAAAAACCACCTTCGATGTGAAAAACTTATAAGGCGCTAAAAAGCGAAACATAACTGAATTATTAAATTAACCAAATTAAATAAAAAATATTGATATTCGCGCTACCTAAGAAGATATTTGAAGTCGATGCCAACCTACAGTTCAAATTTGTTGCAGATAATAAAATATGTATACTATACAGATATACATCATGGGACATGAGTGTGGACCAATACTTTGTATGTAAATGATATGAATTTAGGTTGTCATCGACTTCAAATATATTATTAGGTAGCGCGAATATCAATATTTTTATTTAATTTGGTTAATTTAATGGTTCAGTTATTTTTCGCTTTTTAGTGCCTTATTAGTTTTTCACATCGAAGGCGGTTTTTTTTTTAATTTAAATTGTAATTTTTTAAGATAATCTATCGCCAAACATTTATAGGTGTATTTTAGCAACTGCACTTAAGAGTCAGTTCCTCTGAGTTTATCATATTTACCATATTCATCATCTGATTTACCATCAGGTGAAGTTGTTATCAAACTCTAAATTCTATAAAATATAAAAAACAAGAATATTTATTTCTCCTTTTTGTACCTAATTACTGGAAACTCACCCTCTCATGTTATGAAGAATATTAAATGAAAATTATTGTTTGATAACGGTAAATTTTCTTTTAAATAAAACATCTTTTCTACTACATAATTCTTACAAGCCTTAATAGATAAAATAGTAATTTAAGCGGTCACATAAGTAAACAAATAAAATCCTACATGAGTATAAAAGGAGTCGAACTACTGCATTTTATGTGAATACATCGCAGATAGGAATACTCTATTAAATAATTATACGTACTACATAACCCAATGGAATACTTCACGAAATCGTAACCTCGAAAAGGAAGTAGCGAATGCTAGGTTAACGGCTCCGTCTTAAAATGTCTAACCTCTCCAAACCTCTATCAAAAAGCGATATTTTTAGCATTTCATATCTATGAGTTCTAAAGTATAACTTACATAATATTTTATATAAATCAGGATTTATAATGCTTTCAAAACACATCAACAGTGATAGACACAGTATAGAATGAATTTAAGAATTACTCCATAATAATTTATGGATAAGTTAATAAGTAACCAAAGTGTAACCTAATGATAAGTATTAAAAAAACAAAATTAAAAGGTAAAAAAAGATCGAATAATAAAAAATGAATATGTTGACATAATTTCACACACTTTCATTTACTTCCAAATTAAACTAAGTATGTACTATAATAAATAAACATATATGAATAGAACCTTAATACCCAGATACAAACCAAACAATTTTGCTCATCATACAAAAGTGAACTATTCACAACGATCGAACCCGTGACCTATCTCAACTCAATACTAGAAACTAGCCATAACTGCGCCACGAGGACTGATTAATATTATTACAATAGATTGGGCTCATCTATTTTTATTGTCAGATGGATAATATTTCTACCAATACGTAGAATAAACTCATTTTCGCAGGCTCATTTCCTAGAACCACAATATTAGTATCATGGTCACGTTTTAGGGGTTGAAAGAAAGAGTGAAAATATTTACACTACTAAAAAAAGACATCTTCGGTTAGTTGAAAAACTTACAGTGAACTACATAGTGTACTAATACACTATTTTTATATAGAGAATACTTTTAACAACGTCGGGAATCGTCTTTTTTAACTTCAAACTTTATTGAAATAACATATATTATGGTTTCTACGAAACTCAATCAGCGTGAATAATATTATATCTTTATATATATAAGAATAAATGTACGCAAAAATGGCGAATTTAGATACATTTTTATATTCTCCCTTTCATCACCTTAGAGTTTGAATTTCCAAAAAGCCTTCTTTAGTGCTCACACAATATAAAAGGAATCCGCATGTCAATTTCCGCAGCCCTACCTTTAACAGCTTAAGCTGTGTTTTGGTATGGTATATTTGCAATAAAAAAATTCTATTGCAAACAACATTTATTACTTTTACAGTGTGTTAGTATAATACATAAATATAAACCTATTTAAAATATAAAAAGCTTATTCATTGGCTGCAATACAGTCCTTTAAGCGTTGAGGCCAGTTATTAATAGAAGCACGCGCTCTTTCCATGGGAAAATTCTTCACTGCCAATCGTATGGATTGTTTTAGGGACTCCAAATTATCATGGCGTTTAGAGCAAGCCGTACTCTCTAAAACTGACCATAAATCAAAATCCAGTGGATTAAGATCGGGACTAGACGACGGCCAGTGTTCAGCTCTGATGAAGTCCGAAACGCTCGTTTCCAACCAAGACTGTATAGACCGAGCTTTATGACCCGGCGCCGAGTCTTGCTGGAAGGACCATTCTCGGTTATTGAACATGGTATTGTTAAGGGGCTTCACTACCTTCTCAAGAATGGTATCTTGATACACTTGTGCCGATGTTTTGATACCTTTCTCACAAAAGTATGCTCAGTCACTCCTCCATAGCTAATACCCACCAAACCATTACTGAAGTCGGATAGTGCCCACGTTTCACTCTGTCGACTAATTAGGAAGCTTCCTTAGAGCTTTAAGCATAAATACGGTCATTTTGTTTATTAAAATATTGCTCAATTGTAAAAAACATCTCATCCGTAAACAAAATTTTTATGTGACCTCCCTTTGCGTACCGCTTCAGTAGTTGTTTCGATTTTACCACTCTATTCTTTTTTAAATTACCAGTTAAGAAATTACCAGAACGTCTCCAATAGGCTGCAAGACCTAAGTCATCTTTTAAAATACGCGAGACGGTTCTATGTTCTATCTTCATCTTCCGAGATAGAATCTTTTGCTTTCGGACAGGATTTCTTCGAATTCTTTCCCTTACTGCTTTGACCACCTTTTTCGTACGAAGACTACGTGGACGGCCAGACCTTTTTCTGTCACAAATAGAGGAGGTCTCATTGTACCTATTAATAGCCCGGTACATAAACATTTTACTAATACCAAGCGTATGGAGAGTTTTAAATATTGCATTTAGCTCCATATCTACTTTGTGTAATGCAATTACAGCGATTCGGTTCTCTTTATCACTCCACTCCATTTTAATATCGCAAAATATTGTACAATGTATTGCCGCCAAAATGAGAAAACCCAATGAATAATCATATAAAAATGACAGATTCCAAATTCAAATGTAATATTGTGTTTATTTTTAATTGTAACAGTATTTATGGCCAGGCTGAGTATATAAATAGGTTTTTACCACAATTTCACATAATGTTAAATTAATCTTCGGTACGAGATGGTATAAACAGTAATCCACGAAGGAGACTGGCTTTCAATTACAGTTGCCGGAGGACATCTACAGGTGATTGGCGACAGGTTTTCAATCTGATGGTGGTATAGATTGAAGTGGATTTAGAAAAAAAAACTTACCACCTTGGTCCTTGCTATTGTTTCATTATTATGTTTTCCTTCACAAAAAGCTCCAACTCATTCCCATGGACTCGAACCCACGTCCATCAACGCGGTGTCGGAACACGCTAACGCTGTAATCACTTCATAATTTTACTGTAGCAAAAAGTTTACTGTATGTTATATATAGATATAATTTTTAGTCAATAAGGTGGTAGAGCAAAACTCCAGTAAACTCAAAAACTTCTCAACGGATTTTCATGCTATTTTCACCAGTAGATAAAGCGATTCATGAGGAAGTTTTAGGTATATAATCTGTCAAAACTTTTCTGTTATCAGGTCAGTACGATATGTATATAGCCTACGTATACCTATTACAGAATATGTATAATATATCGAGACAACTTCCAAATAAATACCATTTTTAGATTCTTGTAATAATATTTTAACTTCGTTTTGTATTCAACTCTTCAATATATTATACACAAGTTTGAACTTACGGTTATATTCAGAGTGGTCAAAAACTTCAAAGCGCGTAAGTAGCCGTTTTGTAATATTATCTATCTAAAACATAATACTCCTGAACAAGGTAGTCAAGACAACATCAGACAATACTCTGATCGAAAATCGATACGGCGTTCTCGAACTACGATCAAGATGACAATCCCTGTAAGAGCGAGCCCGGTCAAGTTTCGTTAGTTTTTCCAACGCTTTGGTAACACGAGAATGGAATTGGGGCCGTAGGATGGGGTAGGGCGGAGGCACTAGGTGCGACATGCTTAGGGCTACCGGCCTTCTTCTTGTTAAAATAAACAAAAGAAACAGTTAAATAACGAAATTACTTATCGCTGCACCCTAACTAATATTACAAAATGCGAAAGTGAACTTCTTTGTTACGTATTCACGTCTTAAATACTCTACCGGTCAACATGAAATTTTGTATACACCTCGTCAAGGGTATAAAAAAGTATATAAAGTATGTTTCAACCGGAAAATAATGTATAGTTCCCGTGGAATTAGATAACACAATATTGACGTGAACTCGCGCGCGGTCGGTAACCACGGTTAAAAAATAGTAATTAAATATTTATACAGAAAAGAAACAAACGATGATAAGTATCCTTTGGAACGGGAATGAAATCTTCTGCCCTCGATATAAGAGGTATAGCTGAATAATTGAATAGTGCATTCGATTACTTAACTAATTTCACCATTCAACTATCAGCTTAAAATTCGAAAATAAATATTATTTAAAGGAACCCCATTATTAGACCGGGCTTCAAAGTTGAGATATGGATAAAAGTTTAAATTAAAAAAATTAATAAAATTATCGAAGGGTCATTATTTACAACTCGATATAAAGTGTAAAATCCTATTTTTGTTATAAAAATTCCAAATCTTTTTTTCTATAAAGTTAAAAAAAATGTATTTTTGCGTACAGACAATGTAATAACAAATTTGTGTATTAACAAAATAATTGTGCCAACCCTCGATTCCCATTGCAACGACACGCCATGTAATCTCAAGTTAGCGAGCAATTTGGTGTTTGCTTTCAGCAGTGCAGCTTTGACTATTCGATTGTCTTTCTCTACTCCGAGCTAGCCGATCAGTGATATAACATGCAAGGGAACGATTTCACATCCAGTGGCTGATTGAATTCAAAATTTTTATGAGTCTGTAAATTTAAAATATTCAAATATTTGATCAATCTTCGATAACTTCGACTGCTCTTTAGCTAAAGATCAATTTATTCTATTTGTAATATTTACTTTCAATACTTAAAAATATTATTCAGTTGTTTTTTTGTTTGTGTTTGTAGTTTTTATAAATAACGTTAATTACTAGCATGTTCTTTGTTCCCCTTGTTAGAATTCCACCTTGTTAGAAATCCCCTTGTTAGTGTTAAAGTACCGATTTTTTTATTAACGGTTTATCGACACTAAATGATGATTTATTCTATATCTAAATATTTATGG
Organism: Antheraea pernyi; assembly: GCA_015888305.1. NCBI lineage: Eukaryota > Metazoa > Arthropoda > Insecta > Lepidoptera > Saturniidae > Antheraea > Antheraea pernyi. The sequence continues at coordinate 617,284 of MU158807.1, read as the reverse complement.
TTATCATTGTACATAATACTAAGATGCAGGGATAAAGTTAGTTTCATTATCAAAAACAGAATTAAGCAATGGCATTTGTTACCAATGTTTCTAGTCCCGTCTAGCTACCACTCCAAAGTCACCAATCTGTCGCAAAACACCTATAGATTTGTTCCGCAGTTGTACTTTAAAGCTATTCCTCTCTCTAGCTTTAACGTAAAAGCAAAACCTATAGAGTGTATATAAGAAGAAACAAAATCTGCAACATTGTGTTTGCCTAATTACAACGTAGAATTAAATGTTAACAAAAAATGCGTAATACGCTAAGCAAGATCTCGATTAAGAGAGTAACATGAGCTCATACTACGTTAAGGGTATTAACTTGGCTAAAATTAACGATAATGCTAACAAGATATTTTTAAGTGTTATATCCGAGGCAGTGAGTCGAGATAGCCGGGAGATAATCAACCGTGAAACAGACGAGCTGTTTTGTTACGATGAGGCTACTACGTGCTTTACACTCGCTTGCGTCTCGACACGTGTCTATTTGTGCTTGCTAACGTTATATTAAATTGGATATATTTATGTTCATTTAGTATATATAAATATTGGGAGGTACGAGAGTTCAGCACCATTTTCCACTCTATTTCTCAACCTTTATTTTTTATATTTACCCTTAACATTTATTTTTTGTTTAATAGCTGTAGCAATCGTTGCTGGTTTTCTGCTTGCTAAATTCGCTCGCTCACTTTATGCACTTTTTACTATTTATTCTTAATTACGCACAATCGCACACGTTCTAGAAAAAAACTGTAGTGTTACAAGATTAATACAGATATCATAAGTGGTAATTAACTGTTGGTGTTGCCAACAGTAGCTATTAACGAACTAAAAAAAACATTGGAAATAGTTATTCCATTTATGAATAAAACGACAATCTATAAGATTTTACCCATAGGTCTCTATTTATCGTATTTACGCTTGTTACATCTACAATCAATAATATTTGCACAGTACTCAATACAGATTGAAGAAGAAAAAAAAGGTACCCTCATTATACGCACACGCTAAATCCAATTATGCACAAAATTCAGTACTGTGTCGGATTGCTAGAAGCTGTAATTATATATATGATAGGATAGACATATTTCGTTATTCATGGAATACATTTAAAGGTGAAATTATAAAATTAAATCGCGCTATTATGTAAGCAACAATACTTAAAAAGGTATAAGCACGTAAATATGCACGCACAGGAATCGCAAATACACGCCCACTCACTGACACACTCTCCCTCATTCACACACTTACACAGGCATATACATCCAACTATGTACGCACACGCACCCACTCACATATAGTTTTAAGACCAGTATGGGATATATGTTTTCGTCTTACTTATATAACTATTATAACTAAGTATTAATCACTTTTTTGTATTAGAGAAATTCTGTTTTGGCTGTAATTATTACATATTATAAGTTATTTTATAAAAACCCATGTAAGCGGTTGGATTTCCAAATAAATAAATAAATTATGGTCGAATGTTAACTAAAGGACGACCACTAGTATTTCGTAAATGAGTCGTCATAATACAAAATTAACCAAATCCAACTCTAGTCGTTTATAAGATTTCATTTTTTTCAAATTTTATATACTTAATTTGACGTACGTAATTTGGGGGTAAGGGGCGTCAAATAACATGTAAGACTTGAGACATCCAAGACAACCTCACCTGCACGTGGTGCACCCTTTTTTTTTTCTCCATGGGGGAATCCCTAACGGATATCCATCTCGCCAGGCAGCAAAGGATGGATATGCCCGAGTCGCATGGACTAAAACCCCATGGTACCTTCTTACATCTTTTGGCCGGAGGAGCAGGGACTGTCTAATCGACACTACATCTGCTCCTCCAACAGGTGTTGTCCCCTCCTAAGGGACCCAAACTGCGGCCCGCGGGGTCAAGATGGTGGACCCCTCAAGGGGAAATGGGTGTTACTCCCCCTAACGAACTGTGGGAGCAAAGTGGTGCACCCTGCTGAATAACGATCGAGGTAATGGCGAAAGTGGGGTGGTAGGGTTTTACAGCTTGACTGGGTCGCAACCACCATGTATATGGCGAAGAAGCCCGTCATAATGATTCACTTCTGCGATTCGCGTTTCGGGATTAGCCTGTGCATATCCAGCTTTTCGCAGGCCGGCATGACAGCGGCGACCAGCGGTGGATAGTGTGTCACTCGGTGGTCGCCATTGTTTTTGGATTGTACTGTGCTTACCATCAGGCCGTGCAGTGTTATAATAAAAAAAAGATCATTAAAAGAAAATTAAAATTCTTGTGAGCGGCAATATCTGGATTTGGTTCACGGTGTATAAAATTTGAAAATGTTAAAAAAACTAGATCTTATATGAACGATTCACCTACATACTTAAGTTTGAAATGTAACGACTAAAATTGAAACCGACGTTGTCCTGCCTTGATAATAAAAAAAAAATCTAAAATTCAACCGCAGAGCCACCTACCGGGTCCAATTGTAAATCTAAACCATTCTCGGATCCACTGGAATACGCACACCAAATGTCATCAAAATCGGTCCAATCGTTTAGGAGGAGTTCAGTGACATACACACGTACAGAAGATATTTATATATAAAGCATTGCGGGACCGGCGGACGTTGTCCCGCCCTGACAATAGAAAAACCTTGACAAATAAACCTTGCTCATGAATTACTTTATCTACTAGTGAAAGCCGCATGAAAATCCGTTCAGTAGTTTTTAAGTTTATCGCAAACAGACAGACAGACGTGGAAGAGGAATTGTTTTATATTATATACCAGGTACCTAATGAAACGTACCATACCATCGCTATCCAAATGGGCACACTAAAAATAAAATATATTTAAAGTTATAAATCAGTTCTTTAGACGATATATCATACACATTTTTTATACTTCACCTTCTAAACTTATTTATCAAAAACTTTTTTCGTTACAACGTTACACTCGCAAGTATATATTACACTGAGTTAATATTTCTGAGAGTCCCTACCATTGGTGATTTATTATGCAAATTCTTTTAATGTTCATATGAAGTGGTTTGCGAACTCAATTTTTTTACGTAGCTTATATCATGAAATTATATATAATCGGAACTACTAAGTAACATTGTAAATACAGATGAATAACGATCACAAGGCACACGGGTAAAATCCATCAAAGTAACTCCCCACGGCTCCGTTCGCTTGTAGATTAGTTAGTGTATTTATTTACTTAGAAGACTTTTATCATATTTTCGGATAAATACCTACTAATATGATAAATGCGATTGCGTATCTGTTTGTTACGCATTATCGCGTTAACCTTTGAACCGATAGTCATGAAATTTCGCATATATAATGTTGCGGGTACAGAAATGGTAGGGTACCTCTTATTCGGAAAAAAACGACTTACTACACTGTTCGTGGGTGAAAACCGTGGTCAAAAAATAATACTTTCATTTATTTCACATTACGTATACTAGAATTATATTTTTCGTTAATGATACAAAAAAGCCATACTAAAAATTTCATAAATGAAATAAAACAAGGTAAGACCTCTTCTATTTTTATTTCTCAAACTTCTTCATTATCTTATATATTTACAAGCGGGCCCGGCAGACGTTGTCCCGCCCTGATTATGGAATATCCTCGACAAATTATATACTAAAACGTTCCCCATTAAACACTCTATCCATCAGTGAAAACCGCATCACAATCCGTTCGATAGTTTTTGAGTTTATCGCGAACAGACAAGCAGACGCGGTAGGGAACTTTGTTTTATACTTGTACTCCTTTTTAAGCGATTTGTGCGAACGGATGAACGTAAAATTTGGTTAAAGTTTATGTAGAGGAGAAGTGAATAAAGTTACTTTTTTTTATCAAACGCATTAGAAATACATTAAATTAATCAAAATAAACATTACACACACTACTGCTTGAATGACACACAATATATACATGCATATATATGAAATAAATACACAATAAATGAAAAAGACGTTTCGCCATCCTTCCTTTTACTTAATTTTTTTCGTCTCCCTTACTCTAATCACAATAATCTATCTCCTTCGCGTTATTTCATTCCTTATCTATTTATTGTTTTACTCACATCTTGCTATTCTATTGTCTTCCCATTTACTTATACGTTTCATACCTTATACATGCCCTTTGAAATTAACCGATGAAACCGTAGGTATTTTAGTATGTACATTAATATATACTTAAATACCTAATTAATTGATAAATAATATATCTTTAATATATTTATGAAACCATTGAAATTTTTATTATTCTGTTTTATCTTATTGAATGTCAAAATTAATTATGGTCGAGTATCGACCACTAGGCGACCACTAGTAATTTTTAACCGACTTCAAAAAAAGGAGGAGGTTATCAATTCGTCTGTATTTTTTTTTTTTATGTTTGTTACCTCATAACTTTGGACTGGGTGAACCGATTTTGATTATTCTTTTTTTTATTTGAAAGCTGGTACTTCCAATGTGGTCCCATTTTAATTTGGTCCAGTTCCGACAACGGCATCCAGTACAAAACCGTATAAGTTTTAAATTTGCATTAAGTATGTATACGACAAATAGACGAATAACTCAATATCACGCTAACCGATTTCGATGATTCATTTTTTATTGGAAAGGATGTACTTCAAGGGTAGTTTGATGAGAGTTTGGTTAGGTTCTGATTATGGGATCCGTGACAAAGTAAGAAAACTTTCAAGAAACGAGCCTACTCCTTTCTTAAGGGCCGGCAACGCATCTGTGTTTCCTCTCGTGTCGCAATTGTCCATGGGCGGCCGTGATCACTTACCATCAGGTGACCCGTATGTTCGTTTGCCACCAATATTATAAAAAAAACTCTTCAAATCTTAGGAGCCTATTGTGCTTATGTTCGTTGCTGTGTTGCAACATGACGCAAGCATTGTAATTACATTACTTAAGGTGTATAATGTGTGAAGCGATGGTAGCCGAGTTGGTGGTAGAAACTATCGCGGATTATTGATAAGGTTGCGTTCGCACCAAACGTTACTTATTGTACAACCAATTGAAACCATATCGCATACCATACCGATAGATACCATACCGCAAAAATGCGCATATTTTAATATACTTAAGGCGGAACGGAGTTCGCGGGCACTGCTAGTAAAATATATTTATGTACACTAAAAATGGAAAAATAAAGTAAATTTTCAAAAAAAAGTATTAACCGACTTCAATATCAATCAAAAACCCATAAGGCACTAAAAAGCTGAAAATAAATAGTTTATCAAATTAAATAAAACATATGAATATGTGTGCTACCTAGAGTTGTATTGGAAGTCGGTGCCAACCAAACCGAAAATCATATCATCTACATAGGTACAAAGTTTAAGTCCACTCTCGCGTCTCTGTAATACAAACATTTTAGTTGGTACCGACTTCCAGTACATCTCTAGGTAGCACACATATTCATATGTTTTATTTAATTTGATAAACTATTTATTTTCAGCTTTTTAGTGCCTTATGGGTTTTTGATTGATATTGAAGTCGGTTAATACTTTTTTTTGAAAATTTACTTTATTAATATACCAAAGCGATCGAGACCGCCAATAAAAACTAATAATATACGTATACTGTATATGTATAGGTTCTTGAAATATGTTTACGTAAATATAACGTCGAATGCAACGATCGTATAATATTCCAGGAAAGCAAATTTAACATTTATTTATATTTTATGGTCCGGCAGTCATGAATCTGAAACGCCCGCTGAAGGAGACAACAAATTTATGACATGAAAACACACGATCGTATTTCAAATATAAGTCAATAGGATGCATAAACTGTGATGATAGATGGATTGCATTAAATTTCTTTCAATTTAAATAAAACAGGATGACTAACACATTGCTTGAACAATATGTAGTAGTCATGTAATAATTTCTAATAAAATATCTAGTCATAATACAGGTTACATTTATTATTAATCTACTTAACTGTGGATATAACTTATTCATACTAATAATAACCTGACAAGGCCTCCTAGCGCACTGGTAACATGGCCTACTATTGAGCCAATACTATAGGTTCTATCGAAGAGCTTCGCACATGGTTGACTTTTGTGTAATCACCTGTAATGTGCGTGCGTCAGGTTTTTATTCAGATGTTAAATACCTTTATCAACTATTTAGATATCACAATAACAACTATACTTGGTTTATAATTTTTATTTATAAATTTTCTGCATACAAATTTTGGATACGGCAAGCATCATCATAATAATATTTTTTCATTAATATATAACTCTATCTTCGTCAAACGTGTCCTGATTATGACGTGTCGGACATGCAAAAATGCTATTGAGGTACCAAAAACACACCATTTTCTACACAAAATACTTTTCTGGACAAATAATTTAAAAAAGAACTGCTATGTCGCAAATTGCCTAGTAGTTAATTTATTTGATTAAATTCTTAAACACTGAAACATGACATTTTGTAGATATAAAATAAGTTATCTGTATATCATTGATGTGCACTCAAAAAGGGTTCTTGAAAATTAATTCCCTAACCAAGTTATGTGGGTCGCTGATTTAAAAAAATCGGTTGTCTGTAAAGTTGGTTTACGAGCGATAATTTTATGTGATAAGGATTAGGTCGCACCGGACGTTGGAGTGGATGAGAGATAGATGCGTTACAAGCCGAACGCTTAGGCGGATCGCGCCTCTCTATCGCTTGTTCCGCGCTCTCGCTTGCACGCTCGGATCAGGCGGAACTTGACAATGAATCATGCTTGTTCGTGCGTGCAGCCGGCGTTCATAGATTTATAAAACATTATCACGTTATAATCTCATCTTGCATATACTAAAGTCGTTTAGTAAAATCTCAAATACTTTCCAACCATTTAGCAAGCGTTAACCGATCCGACATGGGTAAAGTTGCAACTATTTAGTCTCGCTATACAATATAACCAACAGGTTTCGACACTCAAGGTTAATACTATCTATATTATCGTTAGGAGTAAAATACTGTAGAATATTTAAGAAAGTGCGCTTCAACAGCATCCAACAATATTGTGACAAATATATATATTTTAGTGAATAATTAGAAAACCTAAACTGTGTTTTGATTTATTTTTATACCAGTTTGTGTTATAACGCCACATTCAAATTATAATTCGAAGTCTACTGACTAAAAAATATCATTTTTTATATAAAATTTCTGTTTGGCATTTAACTATGGTACAAAATAATTTCTGCACCATTAACTCTCAATAGCGTCCTAATAAAATTCGGTTGAGCATTCGAATGAATTTGCAAAATTCGTTTGAAAAAGTCTCTGATAAACACTTTTATATTTCAATTTGTGAAAAAATGAATTCTGAAATTGTCTATAGATTGAATTTTTTCACTAATGATTCTTACTTATTTCATTCAGATTTCTTTAACCTATTATTTGTATCTAGAAGAAATCTGAGTATATATAAAATGTAATTAGTTATCATTAAATATTATAAAACAAAGTCCTCTGCAATGTCTGTCTGTCTGTCCGTTCGCGATAAACTCAAAAAGTACTGAATGGATTTTTCACCAGTAGATAGAGTGATTCACGATTAAGATTTAGGTATACAATTCGTCTACGTTTATTTTATTATCAGAACATGGCAACGTCCGCCGGGACCGCTATTTATATATTATATATTATTTTTATATTGTAGGAGACAAACGAACAGGCGGGTCACCTGATGTTAAGTGATCACCGCCGTCCACAGACACCAGCAACGCCGGGGGAGTCGCAATTGCGTTGCCAGACTGTGTTTATGCAAGGGAGACAGGAGGAGGGGAGGAAGAAGGGAATGGGAAGGGTGTCTCCGGCGCTCTCACTGACCGAACGAAACGCAACAATACAAGCACTGTTACTTCACGTCGGTTTTCTATGAGAAGGTGGTACTACTCCGGGCGAGCCGACCCTTTCATGCTGAAACCAGCAATACCTTCGGCGTGGCTCTATCACCTACCAAAGCTACCAGCTATTTATTACATTTTATAAAACGAATCGTTTATCTGTCTGTCCGTTAGTTTGTACATAAATTGAAAATCGATGTACATGATTCTTTTTAAATTAGTATGTTTATTAAATAGGCATGTTTGTATATTTTATTATATTTCGTAATATATGAAAGACTAGCCTCTGTCCGCGACTTCGTTCGCGTGGAATAGTTATATTGGACTAACGTTAACACGCAGCGGAAGCTATCAAGGGGAAAAATACCCCATTTGGAAACATTCTTGGTCTTAGATATATAGCCTATAACCTTCCTCAATAAATGAGCTATATAACACTGAAATAATTTTTGAAATCGGACCGGTAGTTCCTAATATTACCTCCCACAACGTCACAAACTCATAATCTCACAAACTTTACCTCTTTATAATATTATATATATATAGTATAGATATATTAAAAGTAAATTAAACAGACACATGATTGCTACATAATAATAGAACATTCTGTTGCTATATTTTATCTAATATTTCATCTCACCAACAAAACAGATATCAATTATTTTCATGAGATCTATTTTACAAATATCTGTTTCTCAATACGTATCTACTTTATGATGACATTATATGAGATAAAAACACCATTTACTACGATGTAATGAAGCAAATAAAAACAAAGAATACACCAGAGAATTGGATTATTTCCAGGCAGCGTGCCTCGTTTGCAGTTGCACCGTATTTATTGCTCGCTATAGACGCTCTGAATTGAATTCAAATTATTGAAAAAATTCCTTTTAAGTTATCTACTGCATACCGACTATATTAAATATCTTTGAAGTTGCATAAAAACGTTTTTATTAATGCTTACATCGTTTGTAGTCTGTATCGAGGAGTCTCGTAAATCTGTTCAGTATCCACGTGAATATTTTTATGTAGCTGTATTTATATTTTATATTATGTACTGCTAGAAGTCCGGCGGACGGTTTCCCACTCTAATAATAAAAAGTGTGTGTGTACTTATGTACGTGCGTTAGAATTTACACGTCTTTAGCGTAACAAGATAAAAATATTTTCAAAATTTTTATCTTTCGCTTTTTCTACAAACGTAGACAATAGTAACAATAGATAAAAGGTGTTTAATACAAAGAAATACAAACAACAAATACAAAGAAAGAAAATGTTGACTATAGCTAACTTCAGGGTGTCGGGTTTTCGTGACAGTGTGCGCGCGCATCGTAACAATTTACTCTTATCATTTTTCCCTAACGCGCCAAAAGAAGTATAACTTCAAAAAAGTAAGTAGGTAAGCGGCTAAGTAGCGTCCGTGACTACGCTCTGCTGAATGGACATCTGGCTTTTTCAATCACCAGACGTGGACACTGCTCTAAATCACCTGAAAAATATATCGTTCAGTTTTATAAGCTTAACTTACAAAACGTTACTAAAGTATACAACGAAAAGAATAGCTAAGAAATATTTCATGAATCTAGTACCTCTGTTTTCACTTTTTCTGTCAACATAAAAAACATATTGGCTGTATGTTTCCTCGCGGCCAGGTGAATAACGGCCGCGGGACCCGATCGCGAAGCACTATTGAACCCTTTTTGACCCACATCAAAGCCGTGGAGCACTTCGACAGAAACATTATTAACACGCGGCATAAGGTCGAGGTACAAGCTGCCGCGACGTGTTCTGAACTAATGACCCTTAAAAATCCACTTATTAACCTTTTCTACGTGTCGGCTTGAAACAAATAGTTGCACATATATTCTGGATTAAAAATCAAATATATTCATTTTTACCAATCATAATTTTTGGGGTATTATCTCGCGTCCTATATTATAACTAAAAAACTGTAGACACGTGATATTTTGACAAAACAAATGGCACAATAACGCACACATACGTAGAGTGAATTTGTAATGCTACACTGTCATAGATAAAATGTGGAAGTAAGATTGCATATTCTCAATATCGGTGGTAAAAAAGAAATAGTTATTTGTTGCTTACATATGGGCGGATTAAAAATAAGCTAGTTAGCCAAGTCTTAACAAGGCACTGTTGAAGCGCTTGTGACGTATCTAGCTTTGTAGTTATAATATCGTTGACGTCCGGACGTGAAAAACAGTTTTTCTTTGATTTTCCTTATAATTAGGATGAAAAATAATCTCTCGTACTCTTCTTCTTTTACTACTCCTACTGTGTCTTGGTTTCAGATCACCTTTATGTTAAAATTCATTGCAATGAATTTCAAAGTTTTATTCCTGAAAATTTATAAAACTAATAAACAAAATTAGATTCGCGTTTATAACATTATTAAGGACTATTTACTTCCTAAAATCAGAATTGTCGTAGTTTACCCTTTTTGAATCACTTATCAAAAGATTTGTACTTGATGACCACGGGAATAAAATATATTTACATGATCACAGATAATACAATCAGTCTGAGTACATTTCTAAAGCTTTCTTATTATATAATATCGATAGGTAATTTCGTAGGTGGTAGAGCCACGCTGAAGTTATTACTGGTTTCAGCATGAATGGGTTGGCTCGCCCGGGGTACTACCACCCTCTCTCTGAACACCAACGTGAAGTAACCAGTGCTTGCATTGTTGCGCTTCGTTCGTTCGTTCGTGCGGAGGCCCACCTCCCCGTCCTCCCCCCTCCGCCAAACACAGGCTGCCAACGCACTTGCGACTCCCTTGGTGTTGCTAGTGTCTCTGGACGGTGGTGATCACTTAACATCAGGTGGCCCACCTGTTCGTTTGCCTCCTATGAGACCGTATCAAAGTAATATACTTTAGTAATTTCATCTATATACGTATAAACTGCCTCCTCTTTTTATCTATCGTTTTTATTGTTAATTAATTTGTAGCTATTGACGAACTTTAGTGTTATCAATAAAAAAAACATCGCAATAACAACTAAAAAAAATCTTTTATTATTCATTACACTTCATGGCCCTCGCGTAACTTTGTACAATACAAATAATAACATGTATATATCATATATATTAATTCGTGAAGCCCAAACTTTGTACCCCTTTTTAACGGAATTGCGCCAACGGATGAACGTGAAATTTGGCATAGTTAAAGTTTATATGGAGGAGTGCAGAAAGCTATTTATTTTATATAAAATGCATTAGAAGTACATTAAATTAATTAAAATATACATTACTCACACTACTGCGTCAATTTTACACAACGTATACACACATGTAAATAAATAAGACATTTTGACATCTGTCAATAAAGGACTTCAAAAAAGGTTGTGAAGGAGGTTGCTATGCTCGACTGTATGTATTATTTTACCCTTTTTCATTCTACATTCAACAATGATATTAGAACATACAAATAATATTTAAAAAAATCAATGAACTATGGTTGAATGTCGACCACTGGGCACCCACTAGTTAACTATCGACCCGCCCCATTTTCGTATGAGTGCAATGTAGATATCCATTTCACCCATCCAAGGTTCAGCCAGCGTTATCGATTTAAGCGCACAAAAATATATTCGTTACGATATCACATTACAAGTCTTTGAATTTTTCGGCTTTTCTGTACTATAATATTATATTGTACATATAAACCTTCCTCCTGAATCACTCTATCTATTGCTGCAAACCCCATTAAAACCCGTTCAATGGTTTAAAAGATCTAAGGGAGTTCTTCGGTCGTGCTGAAACACTCGATGGCTTGTATTGAAATTTAGCATAGAAATCGGATTATGTCGTGAAATAGGACATAATACTTTTTAACATCCACGGAAGAGAACGAGAAAAAACTAGTACAATAATATAAACAGGGCGTCAGTGTGTATGCCATTAAGACGGTGTAGAAAAATTAACCGTACTAAATCGTGGTCGCTCAAGCGACCTACTCCTATTTGGCGACAGGCCAACGGTTGACATGCCGATCCTGTAATTTACTCGCGAAGAATGAGATTTACACGACATCTGGACTGTTTATTTTAGTGAATACGCACTAGAATGATAACATTGTAGCTGTGAGTACCGTCTCTTAGATTATAAATAAAAGTAATTTCATATTAAAATCGTCATGTCCCAGATATTTTCGAGAACTAACGTGGGAATCGAAGAAATTAAAAAAACTGAAGGTTTATTTAGTTGAGTTGTAAATGTAAAAAAAAAATATTAGCACAACATATTATAAAACTAGCTGTAACGGCAGCTCCGAACGCGTTTTTTAAAATTGATTCAAAGAAATATAAAATTATGAGGTGTACGTACATGTAAAATTATAGAAATGCTTTCTAAAAACAATTGTAAGAACGACACGCACGCCACTTACAACATGTCACGTATAGATTAGATATATAAATACTAACAGTGTGTCAAATGAAGTTTATCGTCAACAACATATTGGGAACCTTAACCCACCATATTACTACCTCAGTGCTCACTTACACATAGTATAAGGAACTAACGAAACAATGAATTATTTACGTGAATTACGTGAATTATTTAACGTCAGTTATTGTGTTGTTTCGATCCGGCACACCTGCGGTGCACCTGCGTTCTTTTTCCTGGAACTGAGTGAGACCTTTCCTTTGTATTTATTTATTGCTTTATCTATTTCTTGGTATATTTATTTATTTACTCATTTATTTACGTATTTCTTTAATTCTTCAGTGATTTATTTTTAAATTTATTTACTTTTTATTGTTTGTTTATTTAAATAGTCTTATGTTATTTTTCCCCTGTCTCGCTCAGGTACTTATTTGCGTTGTTTTTCTATTTTGTTTAGTTTTAAATAGCTCCCTTTGATCCGGACTCGAAATAGTCCGTTAAATTAATTAAGGCGCGCCCCCCTGCCCCTCTGGCAGGGAGGTTTCACATGTCTTCCCCCGCCCCACTCCCCTCCTCAGGCCCCGGTATGGCCGCTGAACAAGAGGTCAGTCTCTTAGAGACTGAGCTCATTAGCCTCCGCGGCTTCATAGCCGCCATCTGTCCTCGTCTCGTAGACGATTACGATGCGTACGCTGCGAAGCGTCGCATCGAGTTCCCTCCCTCTTCCAAGCCCGCTCCCTCGATCTATGCTAAGATCGAGGCAAGCAACAATTTTCCCATCCCATAGTTCCCATAGTGACGATAGCGATAGCGATTCCGATTCTGGCTCCAATATGGAGCAAGACCCTCCGGCTCAGCAAGATCCTCCTGTGGTGGGAGGCTTTTGTTTTTTTTTCCCTCATCGAACTGAATCGAATAGTTTTAGTTCGTTTCAATCCGATATACACGTATTCATTTGTGAATCATGCAATTTCGATTGTATAGTTCACAAATGTATATATGTATGAATAGCTTAGAATAGTTAGCTAGGACAGACGCGTATTTTTCCAGGTAACAGCCCAAGCCGAGGTGTGCGTGCACCCTTGTGTATGTTACCCAAAACCAAAATCGGCTGAGTGCCCTAAGCGCTCGACCTTAGTAGTCCGGTGAAGCTGTAAAACCCTTGCCAGGTCAATAGCATAGTCAGTTCGAAAAAAAAAAAAAAAAAGGGAAAACTCGCGAGGAGTTCCGATCGAACCGTCGACTCGAGCGGTTGTCCGTTTTGCTGCGCGCGCTAAGTTCGATTTTAATACTCGTGATTTAGTGACGTCAGTTATTGTGTTGTTTCGATCCGGCACACCTGCGCTTCACAGGTGCGCTGCACCTGCGTTCCTTTTCTTGGAACTGAGTGAGACCTTTCCTTGTATTTATTTATTGCTTTATCTATTTCGTGGTATATTTATTTATTTACTCTTTTGTTTATCTATTTATTTACGTATTTCTTAATTCTTCAGTGATTTATTTTTAAATTTATTTTCTTTTTATTGTTTGTTTATTTAAGTAGCCTTATGCTATTTTTCCCCTGTTTCGCTCAGGTACTTATTTGCGTTGTTTTCCTATTTTGTTTAGTGTTAAACAGCTCTCTTTGATCCGGACTCGGGATAGTCCGTTAAATTCATTAAGGCGCGCCCCCCTGCCCCTATGGCAGGGAGGTTTCACATGTCTTCCCCCGCCCCACTCCCCTCCTCAGGCCCCGGTATGGCCGCTGAACAAGAGATCAGTCTCTTAGAGACTGAGCTCATTAGCCTCCGCGGCTTCATAGCCGCTATCTGTCCTCGTCTCGTAGACGATTACGATGCGTACGCTGCAAAGCATCGCACCGAGCTCCCTCATTCCTCGAAGCCCGCTCCCTCGATCTATGCCAAGATCGAGGCTTCCAACAACTCCCCAACCCCAGCCGATCGCGATAGCGATGACTCCGACTCCGACTCCGGCTCCGACATGGAGCAAGACCCTCCTGCTCAGCAGGATCCCCCTGCCGAGCAAGCCCCTCAGGCTGAGCAAGCCCCTGCTGCGGACGATGGCTTCACCACCGTCACGCACCGCAAACCGCGCAAGAACAAGAAGCGCCCGAACTCACCTTCCGATCCGGAGGACAAATTGCCCTCTAAAAAGATCGCAAACGTCGATGGCGCGAAAGTGCCAAAGGCGACACCAGCGCCCTCTAGACCCGACTCGCCCGTGGCTGCGGGTTCCGCAGTTTCGGGCAAGAAGCCCCGCCCACCGCCCCCCGTTACGATCCAAGACAAAGCGTCTTGGGTTGAGATTTCTAGCCTGCTGGAAACGGCAGGTATCCCTTACACCTCCGCCGTGAATACCGCTGTAGGTATTCAGGTGAAGGTAGCCACGTCCACCGCCCATCGCAACCTCACTCGTTTCCTTCGGGACAACCAGTGGGGCTATTTCACGCACTCTCTCGAAGAGGAGCGTAAACTACGGGTTGTGAATACACATGGTGGGAGGGTTTTGTTTTTTTTTCCCTCATCGAACTGAATCGAATAGTTTTAGTTCGTTTCATTCCGATATACACGTATTCATTTGTGAATCATGCAATTTCGATTGTATAGTTCACAAATGTATATATGTATGAATAGCTTAGAATAGTTAGCTAGGTCAGACGCGTCTTTTTCCAGGTAACAGCCCAAGCCGAGGTGTGCGTGCACCCTTGTGTATGTTACCTAAAACCCAAATCGGTTGCGTGCCTTAAGCGCCAACCTTAGTAGTCCGGTGAAGCTGTGAAGACTCTGCCGGGTCAATAGCGTAGTCAGTTCGAGAAAAAAAAAAAACAATGAATTAAAGATGTTATTATGTTGATATAATATTGTGAATAAGTAATACGTTTATCTATTATTAATTATAACGTTGAATTATATACAATGAATGAGCTGACGTCTTGAAATCTTGTACGTATATAAATCAAGATATAAAACTTTATATCTGTCTAAACAGTTTTTGATATTCGACAATTTAAATATTGCTCATTGAACCCGATACAATATTCTTATATGTTACTATGGTTCCTGAGTTTATATAGTAGAAAGCGCAGTCAATAAAACAATACGGCCACCAAAATGATCGAAAAGACAATATAATTGAAATTACATACATAGATCATAATCATCATAAATATTTTACAGAATACCTTTATTCTTGTAGTCCAGTACAACGCATATGTTTAGAGTGAACAACATATTTTTCCAAAATTTTATGCGGACGAAGTTGCGGGTAACAGATAGTCTAAAATAGAATAACCAAAATTACTTCCTATAAGGTCTGCCAGTGAAAGTCCCGTAAAAATCGGTCAAACCATTTTGGAGATAGAACTGCGGGCGAAACAACGGTTAACAGCTAGTCTAAATTAAAATTACCTAAATTACATTTTATAAGGTTAGCTATCTGCTAGTGAAAGTCTCGTGAAGATCGGTCAAACCGTTTTGGAGATAGCATTGCGGGCGAAACCACGGTTAACAGCTAGTATAAGCTAAATCGTCTGAATTACTTTTTATATGGATAGATATCCGCCAGTGAAATTCCCGTTAAAATCGGTCCAGCCGTTTCGGAGATTACCCGGAACAAACAGACAGACATACCGACAAAAATTTTAAAAATTGCATTTTTGTTATCGGTATCGTGTATACTTTCATACCCAATCAGTTTTTTTTTTAATTTTGATATTACATACAGACACTTCAGTTTTATTATATGTATAGATAAAGTCCCCTAGCGCGTCTGTCTGTCTATTCACGATAAACTCAAAAAATGTTAAACGGATTTTCACACAGTTTTCACCGGTAGATTAAGCGATCCATGAGGAATAAAACGGTTCTCTATATAATCTGTCAAGGTTACTTTTATTATCAGGGTGCTTTTTATACAGAAAAAGGACACTGTTTCCGAAGGATAGGTTAAATCTACATTGACACGAACGCCGCCCCGGACAAAAGATATAATAAGCTATTAAATATTATTAACTTGACAAATAAGTGTCAATTTAGTGGAATATTTCCATTTCACTTTTACCCACTTTCACACGTCCGAATAATCCGGGACTTTACTCCACTATTACGAACCTATAAAATATTGTGTCTTGTTTTATTCAGTCAAAGATCACCTAATTAAAATAAAGCTTATTGTATTGATTAATATCAGGAAATAAATAAAATAGCTAGATTATAAAATATATGTGCTTTTAAAGAGTAACCTAGCGGGTTGGAAGGGGATGTGTGCAAAAAAGTATTTTCGTGACTTTGCATAATTTCATATTTAACTCAAGTATGAAACCTTAAAAACTTAAAACCAACGGTGAAATCAATAATAACATTATCGAAAAAGAAATTTAAACGCTTGCAGTCGCTTATCATTTCCGAGCGATTGCCCGCTCACCTTGCAGCATCGTATTAGCTGCCATAGCAAGAATTCATTTTTATTATTTGTTACAAATGTAATAATGGGCGACAAGAAGTATTTCATAGTACCAGATTATACTAAATATAATACTTATTACAATAAAAATGGATTTACATGATGAAAAAGGAACATGAACACAGTAGACCGTGAAACAGTTTATTAAATTATTCCTTCAAAGAATATCTTGTTTTCTATATAAATATATCATACCAGGTGAAAGGTTAACCGCTTGAAGTATTCTAGGATATGACAGGTCACATTTAACACATAAAATAATAATATCAAAACAAATAATAATAAACTACCAGGAAAACTTAAGGTTTGTTCTAAGAGTTTCAAAAGTATAAATACAATTTGTTGGTGGTAAAGCCACGCTGAAGCTATTACTGGTGTCAGCATGAATGGGTCGGCTCGCCCGGGGTAGTACCACCCTCTCATAGAAAACCGATGTGAAGTAACAGTGGTCAGTCAGTTTCGTTTGGTCAGTGAGAGCGCCAGATACCCAACTCTCCTCCCCCTTCCCACTTCCCTACTCCCCCTTCTCCCTAACAGGCTGGCAACGCACTTGCGACTCCTCTGGTGTTACAAGTGTCTATAGACGGTGGTGACTTAACATTAAGTGACCCACCTGTTCGTGTGCCTCCTATGATATAAAAAAAAAACAATAATAAGTAAAAAAAAGTAAACTAGGTGCAATAATCGGTGTCGAAAGCTTCAATGGGCGACCCGAAATTAATAACTTTCGATAATAAAACAGTTAATTATAATAAATCCTTTTATTTTGTTCCTGACGCTCCCTCGTTCCATTTTAAGTAAAGTGAAATCACCGGACGGTCATTAACACTGTGATTTAACATAGACATGTAGAGGATTGTGTATAATTTTTGTATTTTTTCTAGGTTTAAACATTACGCACCTATTTTCTTAATTGATTTAGAACTAGTATCGAGTGCAGAGTATCCTCCTTAAATATTGCTACCGTCTAAACATTCAGCCTGTAAAATGTGAATAAAACTAATACAGTGAAACTTGGTTAAGTGGGACCTGGATAAGCGAGAAACCTCCATAACTGGAACTCATGCTGAGGTCCCAACACTTTGGCACTGAATTACCTCTGTTAGTGGGACGAGGTAAACCTCTATACCTGGGATTTTTTCTTTCGATAGTTACCTCTATAACTGAGACAGCGAGTAAATTTTATATGCATAAACCTCTGTAACTGAGATAACATTGTTTGTTTGTTGTTGTTGTTTGTTGTTGTTTACGTGTAAAAACGAGCTTGAATATTTTTGTTGATTACATTTGTATGATTACCTTTAAGTACATACTATATTTTTTTTATTAAAACTCATTTACATACATAACACGTTATTTTATTTAATGATCGCACCTGTATAACCTGTATTCTCACCTCTATTAATGGAACCCTCTGTAAATGAGACAGATATTTATTTATACCTGTATATCTGAGACACTGGGTAAGTGGAATACCTCTATAAGTGAAACGACATTGCAGGTCCCTTGATGTCTCACTTAACCAGGTTTCACTGTACATAATAACTACCCCATCAAACTATCCACACTGTTCCATAAATGCGGAAGTGACTTTCTTTATTACGCTACGAAAGTACACGGTGTACATTTTCTAGCTAAAAGGTACCCATGTCATTTTCTGTACCCATGACAATGTGCATGCATAATTTCATAACTATCTATTCAATAGTTAAGGTGTGAAAACGTAATAAACAAACAAGCGCACGTTCACATTTTTAATATTAGTAATGATCGTATACAACTTAAGAGACTGTTTGTAATTTTTAGATGCTCTACTCTATGTAGTTTGACCGTGACGGACGAAAAGGGCCGAACCGTAAATGCCTATGTCATTGAAGTATCATGCAAAACACCTCAGTCGTATGATCAGCTTCCTAGGCGAATATTGCATTTTATACGGGCTACCTGTTGATAGTTTTAAACTGAGATGCGGGATAATTATTTATTTATTATCTCAAAAAATTAACATGATAAATATTTACCAAATTAAAATGTCAATGATGGCCCCAATTCGAGCTCACGGTGACGTCTGTACTTGACTGTATCACAAACGCCAGCAAAACTGTGCTAATTTTATGGAAAGGTTTAGTAAAGAGTGATAATTATTATTGGAATCTGGAATCCTTATGAGTTACTACTATTTGTGATTGTTGTATTCGTTGTAAAATCGAGATGTTTTATTTTATTTTTGAGAGCTTCTGCTGTGTGTCACCGTTAGCCCAGACTAGTAACTATTACTATGCGGACGAAGTCGCGGGTAGAGGCTATAATCTATATACTAATATTATAAAGAGGTAAAGTTTGTGAGTTTGTGACGTTGTAGGGGGTAATCTCAGTAACTACAATACCGATTTTGAAAATTCTTTTACCAATATAAAGCCACGTTATTTATGAGTGTCATATGCTACATATCATCACGCTAAGGCCAATAGGAGCAAAGGAACAATGAAAAATGTTTTAATGGTGGTAGAGCCACGCTGAAACTATTACTGGTGTCAGCATGAATGGGTAGGCTCGCCCGGGGTAGTACCACCCTCTCGCAGAAAACCGACGTGAAGTAACAGTGCTTGCATTGTTGCGTTTCGTTCGGTCAGTGAGAGCGCCGCAGGCCCACCTCCCCTCCCCTCTCCTCTCCCTCTCCCTCCCCTAACCCTTCCCCCCTAAGGGTGGCAACGCACTTGCGACTCCTCTGGAGTTGTTAGTGTTCATGGACGGTGGTGATCACTTAACATCAAGTGACCCACCAGTTCGTTTGCCACCAATGACATAAAAAAAAATAAAAAAATCGGGGTATTTTTTCCTTTTGAGAGCTTCAGCTGCGTCTTAGCCCAAAATAACTATTCCACGCGTGCGAAGTCGCGGGCAGAAGCTATTGACTAATTATCTTATTTATAATCTATACTAATATTATAAAGAGGTAAAGTTTGTGAGGTTGTAGGGTGTAATATCTGGGGAGTCGGAGAAAAATGGTCGAACGAAACCGTTTCTTACGAACGCAGCCTTAATTATGAGCTGTTTTAGAGAAAAGTTGTAGCTTGACAATGCCTATTACCGCCCAACGAAGTGGGCACGAGTCGGCTAGTAGTTAATAATCAGTTCAATACTACCTACATCTCTTAGAACATAATCGCTAAATTTTCACAATTGTTTTAAGTATTAATGTTTTGTTTATTTTTCCTCACAATATTTCTTTTATCAATAGCAAAAGATGACCTTATAATGGCAAAATTTCCTTATACGGAGACAATAGACAGGAAAATAAAAAAACCATTTAAATGTTAAACCAAGCTTTTTCGGTAAGGCGAAAGGTACTTAACGCCAATCTCATCGCACACAGAAAACGTGTCAAAATAATTTACCTAATGAAGCTTGCCGGCATTGACTGCAATCTGGCCGGGACTGGGTTTATTCACAAAGAAAAAATAACACGAGAAAACTCTCGAAACTACGGTCGAAAAAAGTATTTAATTGCTCCCAAGGAGCGAAGAGAATGGTGAAAATTCGGGTAGCGAATTTATAGGAGCTATTTGGATGCAAATGATGAGCTCGGTGCGGCCGCGCCTGTGACGGTGTAACCCCAAAAGAATAAGTGAGAAACGCCTTACGAGAAATAAGGCTCGTGAATACTGGCTCTTTCACTATTTATTCGAGGAGGCTTCACGCTCCGTCGCTTTGAATAAAAGAATGATGTTAAATGGGTTTGATTTAAGTAATTTGATATAATATTACCGTTTCATTTGTGAAGAGATTTCTGTATTTCACTATTGTATTTACTTTTTGAATATTTAATTTGACTGTCTCATACACAGGCTGAAAGTTTAGATAGTAGCGATATTTATGGAAGTTACTTGCCACCTCATTCTCGTTTTAAATCAGTTAAAATAATAGGTGCTTAATATTTGACCTAATTATCTAGAAAAATACAAAAATTATACGCAATCCTCTACTCGTCTATGTTAAAGCACACTATCAATGATCGTCAGGTTAAATGAAAGTAAACGTGAAACTGGTGGAAATTTATAAAAATATATGTATAATTTGCGGTAGGATTTTGAATGGAACTTACCGGGTGGTTTAATGAGGTCTTACATAACATACAATAAATAACTCAATAATTATTAGAAGTTATTTTTCTTTGCGTGGTCACGTGCGTTCTTCTAAGCGGTTAGACCAAGAAGCGGGAAGCGCAGGCATAGATGGCGTTGGTATTAGATGGCGTTATCGCGGATACGGGAACGGGATGTAGGAACGGTATGAACAAAACAAAGGAGTTTATTGTATTTTTTATTATCGTATGCTATTAACTCCGGGTCGCTCCTTGCAGCTTTCGGCACCGGTCATTGCACCTAAGGTTATTACGTTTGTGTTTATACTTTTTATAGCCTTAGAACAAACTATAATTTAGGCTCTCTTTCTTGTTTATTAGTCTTTTATTTGATAATTTTGATTTGATATTATTAATTTATATGTTAAATGTGACCATGAACTTTCATCTCTTAGAACATTGTAAGCGAGTAACCTCACATCTTATGTCTTTTGTTGTTATTATTATGTCTTTTTCGACCCTGTATTTTTAGCGCATTTCCTTTATTTTTTTTACTTAGTAGTTATGGGCGAAGTTTAGTGTTATGAAAAAATAGAAATCGGAAATAGTATTATTGTTTGCACTCTTCCCGAATTAGTAAAAGGAAAGATAAAGGTTTTAATACCTTCGCGGAGGTACACAAGTTGGCGAATCCTGCGTAAATTATTCTCTACTGAATAACAAACCAAGGTGATAAGATACTATTTGAATTATTGTTTCTAATTGAATTAGAAACGATAGCACCTGTCCCGAGAATGTTAAGCATATAGCGTTTGCCAACAGCGGGATTAGGAAACAAATGACTACTACATTTTAAAGCACAAAATAGGGACCTCAATTGGAATTACTTAGACGTTATCTTTATATCTGTATTCAAAAGCATATTTCCTTCATTAATATTAATAATCTACTTTGTGAATTATTACTTTAAACATACTCAATTAATTTCATTATAATATTAAATGTGTATATATGAGAACGCGAAGTCAGCCATTTCAAAAGTTTTAGTTATTATGAAAGTAAACTTATATTGACATTGGCAGAATTGTATGAATATTAAACAATGGAGTGATTGTAATTACAATAATTTGTATACTCCTATTTAATATTCCATGTTATGAATTGATAAATAGTAAATTATTTCATACAAAAACATATCGAGAGATTATTTCTTACTACGGAAATATCGGCATATACATAATTGAGATAGATTATTATAGAAGTCTAATTGTATTGTTTTCTCTAAAAGTTGCTGTGGCAGCGGCTTCACACGCGTCTGTTATTATTTGAAATTACTATCTTTTTTAATATATAGTTAGATTATATCAAATTTTGTAAATATTCTTCTTGTTCAAATGTCTTCTTTATTATATAAATTAAATGATAAAGATCTGCCATTATGCACGCATCCCGCAAAAAAACTGGAAAATTTCATTAAAAAAAATTGAAATACTCATGACAAGGATAAAAATGAATGTATAAATTTATATATGCGAGTAAATTGCTTCTGTACGTACACACTGAACTCCTCCTAAACGGCTGGTCCGATTTTGATGAAATTTTGTGTGCTTGTTCCAGCCGAACCGAGAATGCTTTAGATTGGACCCGTTAGATGGCGCTGCTGTTTAGTTTTACTTTTTTTTTATTGTCAAGGGCAACGTCCGCCCGGTCCGCTAGTATATGTATATATATATTTAGCAGGTAAGTAAACATAATTAATCTGTTTAGTTACAACCAGGTTCAAGCATTTAGAATTAGCACTTGCTCGCAGCTAGACTATTCTTAATACTACTACAGCATTGAGACTCTCTTACTCAATATAAAGCAGGGATCACGTTAGTAAAATTATCAAAACTAGCATGCTAGGATTAGGTTCATAATCTAATCATGAACTCCGATTTACTCACAGAGAAATTCAAACAAATAGTGATCCCCCCACCAAAGATTCAATAGCACACATCTAACATCATTCTAATACCGTCGAAAGTCTAATGCACGTACACGCTCATTATCTTTTCCATACATCCTTCTTTTTACATACCCATACATACACCCACACTCATACTAAAAACATCCAAAACATCCATATTAAAACATGTATATCAGTACTCAATTTGCTGTATATACAGAGATAATATATATAATTGTTTATGATCACTTATATGCTATGGTATGTAAGTTGTAACATGTTATATTTGTAACTGTCACCTACAACACAGTATACACTAACGTAGGAGGCAGGGACCCCTTTTTTTTGTAGAAATGTAACAAAATACCTAATAAAGATTATTATTATTATAATATAGATTAGGCCTACACTTCTAGATCAACACATTTTACGGGATTAAAAGTACGCTATATCCTCGACTATAGGCCTAGAAATGAACATCCTAAAAACAAAAGTAATGACCAATCATTATAAAACACCAATCTATATAAACAGCCTACAATTAGAATACGTAGTATCCTTCCGTTAAGAAAATAATTTTGAAGAACTAGACAGACGAATCGCAATAACTTGGAATAAATTCTGGGCTTACAAAGATGTTCTGAGGTCAGATATAAATCTAAAACTAAAGAAGAAAGTAATGGATACATGTATCTTACCTTGTCTCACGTATGGATGTCAAACGTGGATATTCGACTCAAAAATAAATAGGAAGCTTACATCATGCCAAAGAACCCATTAGCCTTCTTAGCATTAGAACCCAAGAATGCCATTAGAACACAGCTTACTGCAAATAAAACTAAAAGACAGAATTCGGCACAAAAAAATAAGAGGGAAAACCAAAGTAATAGATGCTCTATACTTCGCTCGCAGCTTAAAATGGAGATGGGCAGGACATGTGGCTCGTATCCCAGATAACAGATGGACAAAAACTGTAACTCTGTGGAACGGACCTCACGGATATAGAAGTAGAGGAAGGCCAAAAGCTCGATGGAGAGACGAACTACAATCTATAGCTGGTAGGAGCTGGATAGACACTGCAAGGAGTCGCGACACTTGGCTTTCTTTCGAGGAGGCCTTTACCCGAAAAGGGGTCCACGAAAATTAATGAGAAAAAGAAATTGTATTTAAAAAATGTAACAATGTAGTGGAATAAACTGGCTTTTTTTATTTTTTGTATTTATTTATTTATTTATATCCTTTTTGAGTATGCAACAATTTATAATGATCGGTTGAGTAGTGAAGGCATTATAATGTAGCTTTAGTGTAGCAAGCTAACTCACATAAACATTTAAAATATTTCATGGGATAGTAAAAACTTCATCTACGAGAAATTATAGAATATTTTCTTTACTAATATTTATTTATTAAACTAAAAGTAACTTGTTCATTTCTGTCATTGTTTAACTTCCGAAGAAAGCGTTATGGTCGCTGCACTGCCATTCTGTCACTGGCGGCAAGCCACGGCCTCTTATGCAGAGTTCTCAAAGTATCTCACAAAGGATCGGCTGTCGAACTTGTTTACAGAGAGTTTGCCAAACAAAAGAGTTATAACTTGAAATGCATTTCTACTAAACTCATATACAATCTATAAAGACCAAAGTTTAGAGTAGAGTATATATAAATAACAACCAATTGCGGAATGTATGTGAGCATATCACTTCAAAACAACTACCTCTCTTTGGCTAATTTTGTATTAATAATTGTCAGGGCAAGGTTTGTATGAGAGAAATGTTAAAAAATTCGTACGGGCAAGTGAGATATTTAGGATTTTTAATTTTTTTTTTATGTCATACCTGTGTTAACACCTGATGTTAAGTGATCACCACCACCCCTTGGGAAGGGTTAGGGGAGGGTAGGTGGGCCTCCGGCGCTCTCACTGACCGAACGAAACGCAAAAATGCAAGCACTGTTACTTCACGTTGGTTTTCTATGAGAGGGTACTACCTCGGACGAGCCGACTCACTTATGCTGAAACCAGTAATAGTTTCAGCGTGGCTCTACCACCATTAAAGTTTAAGATAAAAAGTTTCCCTACAAAAAGGGAATGAGACACGAGACAGTAGAGAGATCTTCAAAAAGATTAAAAGAATGGACAGTTTGACATTCACTTGTTTAGTTACTATGTCCTTGCATGGTTGTACTGTAATGGAAAAGTTTAAAAATTGAGATTGACAAACGTTCATGGTTTGAAAATTGGCACAATTAGTGTTTTTTATACGGGTTTATGCTGTCCATTTTACTAGGTGACGCATATCGGCGTTGGACCAGTTAACTAACCATTATTAAATTCTTTATACCTATATAATTCTTCTATCTGTGTGTATGTGACTGAACGCCTAAACGGCTGGACAGGTTTTGATGAAATTTTTTTGTGTGTTCAGATGTGGAATAGCCTCCCAGCCAGGGTGTTCCCTTCCTCTTATGAGAACCCCTTCAAACGAAGAGTGAAGAAGCACATGTGCAGGTCGGCATGATAGCGATGACTGCCGTTGTTATTTAACACCGACAGTCGCCCTTACTTATGTACTGTACTGTACCTTCCATCAGGTACAGTCTAGTCAGTTTGCCAAACCAGTTTTAAAAAAAAGATGGATTCAAGAATGGTTTAGATTCACAATTGGACCCGGTAGGTTGCACTGCGGTTGACTTTTAGGATTTTTTTTATTATCAAGGTCTGTTGGGAACTAGTAGCTGTATAGTATTTTATATTTAAGCAATCGTTTTTAATGAGTTATCTAATACCCCATTTTTCAAGTCTGAAATTCTTTTAAAACTAATATTCCCATCGTAACTAACTTCCCGTTCTACACGTATTTGACAGAACTGGTTTATTTACACAGTGCCCCTTAATAAACCAATTTTTATCAGAACATCGTACAAAGTTGGTGTTTTAGTACAGGGGATTAAATGTCGACCGAAATTACGGTTCGTGGCTAGAAGCCGGCTTGTTAACTTATATTTTGACATTTACGAGCAACCCAGACACGCCGCTAAGACTTTGTGTGCCTGAATCATGGTCGCTGAAATGCATAACGTATACTGCGGTCACACGAACAAAATACATGTTGTTATACTGTTTTTTATTTATTATCATTGTAGTTCAAAACATAGTTTGGGAAGCGTCGT
>MU158807.1:550562-591282 GCA_015888305.1 Antheraea pernyi | reverse complement strand
CGTCGTGTATTTAAAATACAGCTGTGTAATTGGGTCATGGTTTATTCTGTAAAGGTTTTTCTCTAATGTTTTATTGTTCACTTGTCCTGGCTTTGCAGAATTCGTAAGTTTTGTCATACAAACTTCTTTAAATCTCTCATAGGTATCTTCCAAGATATTCATTAAAAATATCTTTATATTCTTTACTAATGTAATAAGTACGAATGAGAACCTGCCTATTATGCTTTTATTATTTATCTATTCAACGGATTACAATGTAATTTTGCATTCATACCTTTGATCCAATAAAAATACTGTTACTGAGGCCTATTTCAATTATACATCAAAGCAAACGAAGAGATTTATAATATGATTTACTAAATATATACGTATTTCAAAGATAACTGCAATGATAATTTAATTGTATACAATATTACATCAATATCAGCCTAAAAATATTTTACAAAACTACGCTATAAATTTTTAAATCTCCCGACCACTCTGGCCGACATGACGTCGATTAAAGAAGACATGAGGCGCTAAAAGGCTCTGCGGTAGCGGCGACCGCACTCTTCCGGCACTATCCTCGGACGCCGGAGATGGCCTATTCATCCCCCCATCGACATATATGTATTCCTCGTAGACCGTGCAAACTCGTATATTTCACTACTATGAGAAAAGAACGGAAGTGTAATGCGATGCGGTTTTATTTGTACAAAAAATGCTAGTAAAATTTTATCCTAAGACTTTGTTCTAGTTTTATAAAAATCAATCTATTTTGTATAATCCATCGCAGCATTTAGTGTATGCGAAAGTGAGTTTGGTACTCTTTCACGCCTCAACTACTTAAATGATCATTCTGAAATTTTAGGAGTACAGAAAACTATAAGGTACATCTGTACGCTGTGTAGGTGGTAGTGCCACGCTGAAGCTATTACTGGTTTCAGCATGTTTGGGTCGGCTCGCCCAGCGTAGTACCACCCTGTCACAGAAAACCGACGTGAAGTAACAGTGCTTGCATTATTGCGTTTCGTTCGGTCAGTCAGAGCGCCGGAGGCCCACTTCCCTTCCCTCACCAACCAAGCACAGGCTGGCAACACACTTGCGACTCCCCTGGTGTTGCTAGTTTCTATGGACGTTGGTGATCACTTACCATTAGGTGACCCACCTGTTCGTTTACCACCAATGATATAAAAAAAACATCGTTTTCATCGCGAGGGCTATATCAAATCTAGATTAATACAAGCCAAGCCGTGGGTAAAAGCTAGTGTAATATATTTATAATATCGTTGATAGACTTATACACTCTGTATTTAGTATTTTATTTAAAATATACTACAACCAGCGCCAGTTGTATAGTGTGTTTATTTTACTATATTTCTTCTTCATTTTATTTTTGGTAACCAATCTTTTAGGTTATTACTACCATTGTCAAGTGGGTAATAATATTAAAAGTTTCTTGTGATAATTTCAATATTCAGACGTCTTGTTAGAAATAGGGAGATTTTGTGGCATCTCAGAATTCATGCTTCATGCTCCCTGGTATTATTTTCGATCCACTTGTGCACAATAACCGAACTATATTATGTAAAATACTATCGATATTATAAAATATAGAGTAAAATAATAAAATATTATGAACAAAATGTACACTAAATGACAGACCAAGATTCCGCCAAAAACTCTTTACTATAACTTTAGCCTCGCTATATTTTAACACGTTGACTGCCAACCACGAGATATCGCGTAACTTGTGAACTTGCCCAGGAGACCTACTACGATTTATCTCGTTCTTTCTTTAGTTGCCATATTTGTACAGCTATGAGCAAAGACGTAACATATCAGTGTAAATATAAATCAGTGGCTTCATGACAGAGAAAAAAAGGTTTGGCTTACATGAATTTCTGTGTTACAATTTCAAATATAATTTCTAAATTTTAAATATAACTAGGAGATAATTCGTACCATGTTTTTCTTCCGACAACAACATTTTTTTTTACTTCTCCATTATTAATTACTATTTACTGTAATTACCATTTTAGTAATATAATATCATTATTACAAAATTACTTGTTTTACTAATGTGATTTATGTTATTTTATTATACTGTTAATGTGATGGTTTACCTCAAGGCATTTAACGGACTTTGAAATCACCACGACTCTCTGATTTGCACCTAAATCATGGCTGACAAATCTTGTGACTTTTGTATAATGTTCATGCAACACGTCAAGGGAATGAGAAGTGAATCGTGTGAAATTACGATCATCTCTCTCTCTCTCTTTATATTACTAATTCTAAATTATCTTTTTGCGAAACCAATAAAATTGAGATTTATTTTATAAAATGTCTTCCCAGGTCAGTTTCGTAAAGTCCCGTGGCCGGCAACGTGTTAAAATCAAGCAAGCTAACTCAATTTCAAAATTTACATAGGTATTTCTCTAAAGAAAAAAAAATAGTATATTAAAAAAAAGAATAAATATCTATCTACTAACCTTATGGGAAACTGCATAACATTTATGCGCTTCTCTTTTATCGTTATTTCTTTATGTCGCCTACAATGGGGAAATAAACAAACATGTTTCTTACAAAATAATTAAAGATCTACCGGCATACGTCTCGTCCATTTGTTGCCATAAAACACCTACGTGCGAAACTGATGTCTTGTTGTTTATAAGACGTGTATCCTACAAACTGTATTATTTTATTTGTATTTACGAGCAATTAATGTAGGTGTATTTATTGTTTGGCTAGTGATTTTAACGAGATCTTCCCATTACCAGACATTGCCAAAAGTGTGAATCGCGTGTGATGTCTAGATTTTTGTACAAAGAAATCGAAATTCATAAAACCACATTTTATTAGATAATAATGAGTTTATTTCTTTATTATAGTGTTCTAGTCACTTGGTTCACAGTTATTTTATGTTAATTTCAAAAAATCATAAATGCAAACAGGAATGTAAGTAAGATAATAAATTATGACAGTTATGGCGATCACTGGGTAAGGGTGACGGAACATCACATCGAGTAGTCCGAATTGTAGTCCGGTGAAGCTATTAAGACCTTGCTAGGTCAATAGCGTAGTCAGTTCGAAAAAACATCACATCGATCAACGTATATTTCAATATTAAAAAGAGCCAGAGCGTTCTGTGCAGGAGATATAAAATCATAATCTGGTGTTAGTGTTTTCTCTAATACCAGGATGGCTTACTGTCACTGTCAAGTTAAACACCCATCGCTAAGCATATATTATGGTCATGAAGATTGTTTACGATAAAGGTGACTTTGGCATTACATTCAATCATTTAATAACGTTTATGTTTATTGTTAATAGATGGCGCCACTGACATAATAGCTCGCGCTTTAATTTAATCGTTGTCATCAAGTGACATGTGTTACATTAGTCCGGTGAAGCTGTGAAGACCCTACCAGGTAAAAAGCGTAGTCAGTTCGAGAAAAAAAAAAGTGACAAGTGACATATCACAAATAAATATAAATAAATCTCCTGTCATCTGTTCGTCTTCTTTTGTCTTCCATCGTCTTGGTCAAAAAACAAAGCGTCAACAAAATTTCCCTAAACAATAATGAAATTGTCCTCATTGACCTACCCATTAAGGATGAAAAACCATGTATAGATCTATTTCAACAGCTGCACTCGGAAGTCAATCCTTATAGGCTTAGCATGTTACACCACCTCGTCATTAAAAAACAGATGCGCGTGTAATCTAACAAACAGATCATAATATAAGGTTCTAAAAAAAAACTTAATTTAGGTTGCCTACTTACTTTCAAACTTATCGGTATTTCACTGATACCTTAAAGTAAGAGCTTGAAATTTGCAAACGGAACTCGGTGTAATAAATTTAATACGAAAATAAACGACGTCGTTAACTTATCTGAAATATTGTCGGTTGAATAACTCAACGCATTTAATAGCTGAATTATTTTAAAGCCCACCGTGTTCTCTTTCTCACTCAGATTTGGGAAAAAAAGTATGAATCCATTTATCAATATGGCATGATTTATGATCTGCAACTCTTTCAGTAAATACAAATGAGAGGGAAGTAAGGACGTTGGGTCAGTGCCAAAGTAAAGCCTGATTAATGATTCTAGACACGCGGGAATGTTTCGCGAAAAATAAATTCCAAAGTTTCCCATTCCGCGGTGGAACTGCCGAAACATTGGTGAACATCGTCATTTTAACGTTTGTTACCTTAATTTAAGTGTTTTTTGTTATCTGAAATGGTGTTTCTAACGTACATAAAACGAATAGTTGATATATTTTTAAGAGCTTTAACTGAATATATTATGCATAAAATTAACCTTGATTTCAAACTGTCCTGACGAAACCATAATTAGTTGTTTCTCATCTAATCTCAAAGTAGAAAATCTATCGCTAGGCTTACTATGTGTGTCATTATTTCTATTTTTGTAATTCATTTTATTGATTTAATATGGCCTTTATAATATTTTTACTGACTACAATGATATTCAAACGATTTATACGGACGTATTATGTACTTCAGGTGTCGCTACAATAAGTCCGAGACGCGACGTTTGACACTAGATCCACCCGATAGATAGTTCGGCCTATAAAAGGAAAGATGTGGTTGGTTGGTGGTCTCGACTGAGTGCCTTAAGCGCTCGCCTTAGTAGCCCGGTGAAGCTGTTAAGACCTTCCTAGGCCAATAGCAAAGTCAGTGTGAGAAAAAAAAAGGTCGACGGACACTCCTATGTGGAAGTTATTGTAGGGCGAAGCTCTACCAGATTAAATAGTCACAGTGCCTATAGAGTGTTAATATTGGTTTCCCTGACTGACAGAATATAATTTGTTTCGTAATATGTGCATGTGTTCAGATTTTTTTTATAGTTCAGATTTATGCTTTATAGGGAGGCGTTTGATGATATTCTCATGGAATATTAAATGACGACGTGATCTAAGGTGGTAAACACACTAAGCCTAGTAGGGGACTGACACGCAAGTGTACCTGCTGGAACACACCAAGGTATGCTTGGCGATTTACAGCTGGAGGTTGGTACCTGGCCAGATGGATATAGAAAAAACCTTACGACCATGCTATTATATTATATTTTGTAGGTGGTAGAGCCACGCTGAAGCTATTATTGGTATCAGTATGAATGGGTCGGCTCGCACGGGGTAGTACCACCCTCTCATAGAAATCCGACGTGAAGTAACAGTGCTTGCATTGTTGCGTTTCGATAGGTTAGTGAGAGTGCCGGAGGTGCACCTCCCCTCTCCTCTCCCTCCTTACTTCCTATCCCTCAAACACAGGCTGGCAACGCACTTTCAACTCCTGTGCTGTGGACGGTGGTGATCACTTAACATCAAGTGACCCGCCTGTTCGTTTGCCCGCTATGACATTAAAAAAAATTGTGTTCATCACGCTGTTTTCCTTTGCCAAAAGCTCCGACTCGGAAGGATTCGAACCTACATCAATCGACGCGGTATCCGATACGCTATCCGATAAACCATCATCGCTTCACTTAGAATCCCGTTCAACTTTACGTTTAGCAGGTTAAGAAAAAAAAAAAATTGTAAGTGTTAGAGCCACGTTGAAACTATTACTGGTTTCAGCATGAATAGGTCGGCTCGTTCGGGGTACTACCACCCAGAAAACCGACGTGAAGTAACAGTGCTTGCATTGTTGCGTTTCATTCGGCCAGTGAGAGCGCCGGAGGCCCAACTCCCCTCTCCCCTCCTCTCAAACACAGACTGGCAACGCACTTGCGACTCCCCTGGTATCGCTACTGTCTATGAACGGTGGTGATTACTTAACATCAGGTGACCCACCTGTTCGTTTGCCTCCTATGATATAAAAAAAAATATATATGTGGTATTGTGATCGAACGCTAAATCCTACCAAGTATCAAAATGGTATACGAATTAAACACAACCAGCTGCATTTTTTTCCATTTTGCCAGCTAAATCTTGAAACAATTTTTATTATATAGGTTTACGTACATACATGGAATTATATTTGTATTATTATAAACTTTCTTAGCAATGATTCAACTTTCCTTGAGTATCTCCACATCATTCACGATTATACGATTTAAAATTACGATTTGGCTGAACTGTGAAGGTATTTTTGCAAAAATATCCGTTCCTATTTATTTACAAGAAAATAAAGTTGGACAAACGAAGTTGAGTGTGTTCACTCAGTTGTAGCTCTAAAGTAACTTAGTAACTTCTTGGGTTTTGACTTCTCTAAATTGAGGGAACAACAAATGTTCTTATTATATGTTTTCCCTAAATATTCAGTAGATTAAAAAAAAATTAAATATAAATTATTTGTACGTCTCCATAGCCTTAATTTTGAGTTTCACTGAATTTCTTTACTTGTTTCTACTTTATAGTTAGTTTAGTGATTAGTAAATAACTTTATTACACAGTTCTATAGTATTATTAGTTATTGTTATGTACTTTTGTTATGCGTATAAACAAAATCTGTATAAATAATGGGATCGACAGAGTTAATGGCCAACGAAAAAGAAATCAAAGGTGTTACTAGAATCCAATGTTATTTTTACATGTCCTTAATATATTTTAACTTTAATATGACTCAATAGTTGTTTGAGGTCATTTTTCCAAACAATATGCAGTACTCTAACCCAGCATAGTTGTATAAAATCGCTCGTCAACTGTAGACTACCAAGCAGAAATACAATTCTGGTATGAGACAAAATGTCTGTATCGAGAAAATCAAGTATAAAAGTTAAATACATTTATAAATCTAATTAAACAAATTTATGTTGAGGTGGAATTTAAAATTTACAATAGGTATCATGTTACAACGCTAAATTGTACCCGAAAATGGTTAGACTAATTACAAAAAGTAAACATGTAAACTCCTTACAAACCAAAACTTTTTATTCACACGTTTATTACAAGTTAAATAAATTTAAACGTAGATTCGAGATTTTACATAGAAATTAGTAATCATTCAAGAATGAAAAGCGTTGGAATAAGTGCCAAGTGAAATGTTCATCAAAGAAAATACTTTTAACTGAATCAGGTACACGTATATAATTTTTTCGGTATTCGCAAGCATTTAAATATACGAGTGCTCATCAAGTGGCCGGAATTACACCATCAATTTGAAAAAATCCAATGTTTTTATTGATAACAGCTACAAAATAAATAAAAAATAAGGAAATCTGCTGAGAAATAGAGGAAAGAGATGTTCTTAACCGTTTCCACACTGTCTATTCATATATAAATATTTGTATTGATTTAAATTATTACAAAATACATCTATAGTCAGCCGGTTGGTCAGGGAAACCAATAACACTCTTTAGGCACTGTAACTATTTATCCGGGCAGAGCTTCGCCTTCCAACAACTTCTACATAGAAATGCGTGCAGATCAACGACATCTTGCCCCTTATATGTCGAACTCCAACCAATGACGTCGTAACTATTTATCTGAGCAGAGCTTCGCCTTACAACAACTTCTACATAGAAATGCGTGCAGATCAACGACATCTTGCCCCTTATATGTCGAACTTCAACCAATAGCGTTTAAGGTCATTAGTAATACCCACAATATAGTCAATAGCGCGGTATCGCAGGTCAATAATGGCTCTCCCCATATATCTCTAATATGGTGGCGCTAGTAATGTTCCGGTGGCGTTGTAGTCTCGCTTCTCGGGTGTATCGTAGCGGTACCGGACGTAGTCATTAACAAAATATATTATCAACTAAAATAATATCATTATGAGAGATTAGAACTGATTACATTTTTTAAAGTATTAAATAAAAATATCGGCATGTCAAACTAACAAATATATTACGTATGTTTATATATATACTAGCTGATACACGCGGCTCTGCACGCGCATTTTAAAAATGTATTAAAGAAATGTAAAATTGTGAGTGGGTGTGTACATTACAGAAAAGCTTTTTTTAAAACATTTGTAACTACGACACGCACGCCAACTGTAAAATGTAACGTGTAGATTAGATATATGAATACAAATAGTATATCGAGTGGGATGGGATTTATCATCAGCAACATACCTGGAACTTCAACCTACTATATACCGAACTCAGTGCTCACTAACACTATATAAGAAATAATATTAATTAATAATTTCGGCTATCTGGCAGTAAAAAGTATAATTCCTGTTAAAATAGGTCCAGTCGTTTTGGTGATGGACCCAGAACAAACAAAGAAACAGACAAAATATAATAATATAAAAATATAGACAAAGTATAAAAAAAGTTTTTTTGGTCATTTATAGCCATATCCATTCATCAAAAAGTTGTTATTTTAATTGTACATACACAAACTTTATTTTTATAATACGTAATAGAGAACAAATAAAAAATTGGAAATAAAAGTAGTATAAACTTTTTGAATGGGAAAACAAAATAAACCAACCACATAACTTCAGAATTGGCAGTATGGATTAATTCCTTCGCCTATCCTATTGGACGAATATTATTACTACTACTTACCACGTTACCATGGCAACGTACATAATACCAACACTAACGAAATCTCTCAAAAGCAAAAAAGTGCCCGATTTTGAAACATTCTTCATTGGTTCTCTGCTTCTATTGGTCTTAGCCTGATAATATATAGCCTTCCTCGATAAATGAGCTATTTAAAACCGAAAGATTTTCTCAAATCGGACTGGTAGTTCCTGAGATCATAGCGTTCAACCAAACAAACAAACAAACAAACAAACAAACAAACAAACAAACAAACAAACAAACAAACAAACAAACAAACAAACAAACAAACAAACAAACAAACAAACAAACTCTTCAGCTTTATATATTAGTATATAGATTTATTAATCAGGTACGGAAATTATAGTTATTTTGGTGTAACTATAGATTTTTTTTTCATCACTCCTAATTAACAGGTGTTAAACAAGAATTAGCAGATATTTACTTCATATTACCTATCATGTGAATACTAGCGACTTAATTGGCATGTCATTTTATTTGCGTTTATTTTTCTATTATAGTTTTCATATTTTATATTTTTATAATGGTTTATTATAGCTAATATTATATTACTATTACTGAGAAAACACTGAAACCACGAATCTTGAAAAAAAAAACCCAGAAACTGCAGTCCTCGGGAATAGTCTAAAGTTGGCTAGTTTTGATTTACATAAAAATGGCTATATAACAAGCAAACCATAATCTTGTAGAACTTCGTTTTTAACCGGAACGAAAAATTGTAAGGCTAAAAGAGCGTATCAGACTTCGTAACTATATAATAATAATCATAAACACAGTGGTACAATAAAATAATCTCAAGGAGGGTTGATGTCAGGCAGGCGGCCGATCGTAAAAATTAAGCCAAATCATATACCACAACATGACAAACATGTTGCACCGACCCTACTTATGTGGGATAAGGGTAAGAAGAAGAAGAAGTGAATACTAGCGACCATACAGATTCGTAAGTTCGTAACAAACTATTTATCATTATTATTATTAAAATATAGCAATCATCTATATATCATTTGAAAAAAATGTTTCATACGTTTTGATAACAGAAAAAATTTCGCGTTGTGATCTGTCGTAGTAATTTAGAACTTACATTTTGTCTAA
The DNA here is from genome assembly GCA_015888305.1 of Antheraea pernyi. Classification (NCBI taxonomy): domain Eukaryota; kingdom Metazoa; phylum Arthropoda; class Insecta; order Lepidoptera; family Saturniidae; genus Antheraea; species Antheraea pernyi. The sequence continues at coordinate 581,707 of MU158807.1, read as the reverse complement.
AATCTTATACTGAATTATACGAGTATTAAATCTTTCTAAATACCCTATAAGACTGTGGAAAGGTTGACAATATATGTTGCGTATGTTATCCGTTTAATTAACTTCACTGAATGACATCAAAGTGTAAACGTTTATAGTAAAACCGTGTTAAGTCTAATCGAAAGTTAATCACAGCCGAGTTTTGTGGTCTCCTGGTAGCTCGTTACTCGTAACTAAGATCGTATGCGTGTAACTCTATAATAATGCTTAGCCGAGGGTAGCTCTTCTTATTACGAAGTATATTAACTTCCTTAACTGTGTTAAAAAAACTGATTAAGTTTCTATTAACTTCTTTTTTATTTCCATTCCATAATAAATAAAGTGGAATCACTTAGTATTCATACTAATATATTTTATGAGCAATTTAGTCTCTAAAGTACTTTACTAATGTTTATTTTCACTATCTTTTTGACAGACAAATGGAGTATGAATACATTTCAATATTATTTTTTTCACTAACAGACATCTGTATGCATAACGATGACCAACAAGACTTCAAGCTATAATTTGTTTTTAATTCATTATTTAATTGAATATTTTGTCGATGAATTTGTATAAACTTCGGCTGTAGAAAAACCACGCGCAATTATCTCAAGCTGCAGTTAGCAAGTAGACGAGGTATATAAGACTTCTCAACTCTGTTTTATAGAAGAGTAAAATATTAAATAAATGGCCTTAGTAAAAGATTAAAATCTTCACTTTAAAATGATGTACCTGGTTTCCAAGTATTATATTCCTATTAATCTATAAGGGCAATAAAGCACATAGATATATTATACAATTTTCTTTTGGTACGATTTATTTCGACATGGGTAAATTACATTTTTTTAAATCATAAACTTTAATAGTTGACCGTAATTATGCATGAAATGTTTCGGCTCAGTGATTTAACAATGAAACGTGTATACCGAGGCACTAGTTATTTTTAAACCGTTACAAAGTATTAATGTAAGTAAAATTAATAAATGAGATTTCAGTATTATGGATAGTTAAGAAATAAACGTAAATATAACAGAAGAAAGAATATAATTCGATACAATATACCTGATCTGCTTACTTAAACAACTAGAATATATTCTCAGATAAAACATCGCAACCCTAGTTAGGATTGCTGTAGTATTTGATGGTTAAATTTCATCTTTTATACAAATGGCGATATGCACCAACACCAGGTAGACCTTATTCCTATTTCCTGAAAAGGTTATAAAAATAATTACAACCATATTATACACGTGTATTACATGCTTGTATGTCATAAGAATCATTGTTATAAGAAGCAGTGACAGCGAACGGGTTGGGGTCTTTTACTTGATGAAAATGCGACTGTAACAAACAAAGACAAAACTCCCTCATAGTGACTCAACTTGTTATGTCATGTTTCAAGAATAACTGGTGGCTTTCATTGTGATTAGTTTATATGCTAACACGGTAATGGAAACTGAAGTAGACGTCAGGTAAATAGAAGAGTTTTGGTAATAAAGCTTATACGTAATCTCGCGAGTATTAATTACACATTCGTGTTTTTGCATTGATTGATCTGGCTCATAGTATCGGTAGTTCCAAGCCCATAGTAATAAATGTATGACAAAATAATCCTTTATTTTGTTACGTTTCAGAAGCAGTCAGTAACGCTGCTAAAAGCCCTAAACTTACAATTAGGTATAATGCTGTAAAAATGTCGTTTTACTTACATTAAATTAAACAATTGTAACACGCGAACCACTGACAGCTCAAGACGCTGACGTACGGAGTCTAGGCTAGTCATCACTATGAGCATCGCCTTTGGAACCATGATTTTTATAAGAACTACTCGTTCAGTGATGTATTTTCTTGGTTAGCAGCTAGTACAAAATAAAATAGAACCCAAAAACGAATCCTTAACATCTTAAAATGGAAACAAAGTTATTTGACCGTTCATTTGTAGGTACTTTTTATATTTCATCTATTATAATGAACGGTCAAATTAAGACCGTTTACAAAGGAGAATTAAATTTCAAAGGTAATTTTTAATTGCCGTTAAAGTTGCTCATAAAAATGAAATTTCTTTGCCTAAACAATCATGAAATATTCATAAACAATATAAATAATGTTTATATTGGTGTAAACAACGTTTTCATTTAAACTTTTGAGCGATATTAACAAATACTGTAGTGTATAGGTTCGGTTCATTTGTAGGACTGTCTTTTATGTGATGAGTATAAATTATCTGTTTTGTATTTGACTATGGAGCAACTTTTTTTTATATCATAGGAGGCAAACGAACAGGTGGGTCACCTGTTGTAAGTGATCACCACCGTCCATGGACACTTGCAACACCAGGGGAGTCACAAGTGCTTTGTCAGCCTGTGTTGGAGGGGAAGGAAGGGAAGGGGAAGGTGAAAGTGGTTTGGAAACCTTTTATTAAAGTTACACTCTTATTTAAATTATATGGTGATATAAGTAAAAGGTGATAAAATGTCTCCTAAAGCAATGATAATAAGCCTCTATAGCGCTGAAAGGTGACTGACATACAAGATTGACTTTTATATGCTGAACATATCAGCTGTGTCGTAATATTAATATACATCACATATTTAGTTATGTAGCTACCGAGTATGTCATCCTCTTTGGCAGACTGGCTGAAACTTTTGTATATTTTTTGTATATTAAGGGGTGTCAAATAACATCTAAGAATTGAGACATCCAAGCCAACCTCACCTGCACGTGGTGCACCCTGCTGAATAACGAACGAGGCAATGGCGATAGCGGGGTGGTAGGGTTTTACAGCCTGACTGGATCGCAACCACCATGTATATGGCGAAAAAGCCCGTCATAGTGATTCGCTTTTGCGGGTTGCGTTTCGGGATCAGCCTGTGCATATCCAGCTTTTCGCAGGCCGGCATGACAGCGGCGACCGGCGATGGACAGTATGTACTCGTTGGTCGCCATTGTTTTTGGATTGTACTATGCTTACCATCAGGCATAGTGTAATCACTACACACACATATATATTGTAAATAGAATGTCGTTCAAACAAATGAATGATCGCGTCTCTATAAATACCTTATATGGTCGTATTAATAAACAGTCTATTTCACGCACTCTCAGTATTATTATTACGCTGTCCGTGTCAGTCTAGAATCTTATAGTAGTGAGCCCGAAGCTCCTACAAAAATAAAATAAAAATCATCATATGTATCAGTGTTCATGCAAAGGAAGTGAAACTGCTATGGCTTATACTCGTATGTATTAAATTTGAAAATGCTCATAAACTATAAACAATATGAAGTCTCGTAGTATAAATACTTCAGTATACATTTACTCATTTTGAATTACTAAACCTAAATAGATACTTATACATACTTACACATACACACAAACAGACACCTACCCTACGGTAAACGTGCAGCGCGTAACTAAATTTTTTCCATCCCGTGCCATAAGAAATTTATTATATTTTTGGCAAACCAATCTTCTACATTATTACTACACTTGTCAAGTAGGTATCTTGTGATAATTTCATTATTCTGACAAGACGGTGGCCCTCTTGTTAGAAGTTTCCAGAGAGTTTTTGTGGCTTCTCAGAATTCATGCTCCGTGGTGTTATTTTCCATCAACTTCATGTTGTGCACAATAACCAAACTATATTACGTCGAATAACACAAGATTGTGAATAAAATATAAAAACCTCTACGTGACAAACTAAGACTCCGCCAAAACCTCTCTCTAATAAGTCTTTATTCACACTTGTTACATTGTTCGCTACCCTGGGCACACTACAATACTGGGTCTATAACATACATCAGAATTAACACAATTATAGTACTTGTTTTATTTACAAAGCACTTACAATAATTAATTCACACACTGTTAACAGGATCTTTGTAACCAACCGCTTCGAATTCGGACAAATGTTGAAGGGTCATTGTTACTCGCCATAATACGTACAACTTAAAACTTTCTCGTTTGTTCCCGCATTCTAGTACAGGACTGCTCTATAAATATTTTAGTAACAAAGTTTTATTGTAGGATTTTTTTTCATGATACAGAATGAATAATGAATTATATAATAATCATAACTAGCGAGCCCAGCGGACGTTGCCCTGTCGTGATAATAAAATGAGTGCGTGTAACCGTCACACGCGATTGAATTGAATTTGGGGTGTAAGGGGTGTCAAATAATATTTAAGAATTGAGACATCCAAGCCAACCTCACCTGCACGTGGTGCATGCACCCTGCTGAATAACGAACGAGGCAATGGGGAAACCGTGGTGGTAGGGTTTTACAGCCTGACTGGGTCGCAACCGCCATGTATATGGCGAAAAAGCCCGTCATAGTGGTTCGCTTTTTCGAGATCAGCCTGTGCATATCCAGCTTTTCGCAGGCCGGCATGACAGCGGCGACCGGCGATGGATCGCGTGTCACTCGGTGGTCGCCAGTGTTTTTGGAATGTACTGCGCTTACCATCAAGCACAGTGCAGTCATTTTGCCGTGCTACTATAAAAAAATAGTTTATAATCAATCACAAAAATGATTTTTTTTAAATAAAAAAGAGTTTTTTCTAAGTCTACCTGGGTTCCTTCAACTCTCTGTTAATAAATATGTCGCCAACCACATATGATGTGTTCCTGCAACTGCACTTAAGAGCCGGTCCCTCTAGGTTTTGCGTGTTTTTTTTATCTTAGACCATAATATCGTCATTTATCAACGCTTTGAGAAAATAATGTATTGTTATCATAAAAATATTACAGTTTATATTAACATAATAAATAATACATGTATAATACAGTCATGGCACTTGTAGAAGTGTTATAAACCGTGCCCTTGTCCGCAGCACATTTTGAGAACTTCTCGCCTTTGTCACAAGTTATAATGGACACAATGAAAACTTCAATTGTTTCGAAGTTTTCATATAAGGATCTACAAAAATGTTATTAGCACTACTTCTAATGTTTATTTTCTAAACATAAAAATGTACTGAATGTATTTATATGCAAAAAATATAAAAATGATAGCATCTTAGTTAAGAAATTACTACAACGTTATATTTGCATACCATTTAACCATATACCATATTATCTTAACAACATTAATTAACTAGCTTGTGTTCGCGGCTTCGCTCGCTTTAATGTCGATTTGATCTCTACCTTGGGAATAGTACATTTTTTCTGGATAAAAGGTATGTCCTTTCCTTTGCTCCTGAAAACTTGCATGCCAAAATTTCAAGATGATCTCTCAAGTAGTTAAGGCCTGAAAGTGTAAGAAATAAATAAACTCATTTTCACCTCTCTAATACGGTCAAGAAAAATCTTTGATCAACAATAACTAGATAAAGGGTCGGCGCGAAAAATACGTCTCGGTAAATAAGAGCTCACTTGAAATGTGTGCCCTTATTTTGTTTAGTTTGTTTGAAACACAGCTAATGTAAGCCCGTTTCACATGCCGCAGTATATTTAAAAGATGCAAAAATAATACCCGAAAAAGCAATTTAACGGCCGAAGTATTTTACTTTCGCTAAATACATGTTGAATAAGTTATATTTTAAGCTTTAAACTACAAATAATTTCAAATTTTGAACAAAATTACCGATTTTAAACCTGTGATACAAATGTTTGGCCTCGCCCCTCATAAACACGCACAATAACGGGAAAACGTATTTTATTCATTACGTGTTAAGGTTGAATTCATACTAAATGTTGTTTATGTTGTCTTTTCATTTGTGAGGGGAGTAATTTATTGCTTTGCTCGTTTTATCGTAAGTATTAGATAATATTTTGAACATTTGTGACTTTATTACTAGGTGTTATGGTTGTAATTAGGTTGAACTTAAAACTGTTTCAAAACTTTTTTCTCCCTTTCTTAGTAAACAAATAGCTACACATAAGTATGTATTTACGCGGACAGTTTTTAACATCGATTTTGTACGTGACCCTTTATCTAGTTATTGTTGATCGAAGAGAAAATTAATAGAAATTTATAAACACATCTTTAGTAGTCCTTATAAAAGTCGTGGTTTCTTAAAACTTTAATTTCATATATTTTAGAATAAAAATGTCGTCTTTATTTATTTTTCAGATATAGACGAAGCATCTAAGAAGTGTAACTTAAAAAAAGATCAAAATGTATATATAGTAGTCTATGCGTGATAACCTCACAACGTCAGACCTCTATGATTTTATTTATCTATACGACATTTATTTATTTGCGCTCATGTAAATACATTGGGGATTAATTCTTATACAAAGACTCTGTAGGGTAAGGCAAAATGTAAAATTAATTTTTTATGGTAATATTATTTCTAGGACTGCATTTCTCTTAAAATATTTATTTATCTATACTAATATTATAAAGAGATAAAGTTTGTGTGTTTGTGACGTTGTAGGGGGTAATCTCAGGAACTACTGGTCTGATTTGAAAAAATATTATATAGCTCATGTATCGAGGAAAGTTATAGGCTATATATCATCACGCTAAGACCGACAGAAGTGAAGCACTGATGAAGAATGTTTCAAAATCGGGGTTCTTTTTTCATTTGAGAGCTTCGGTAGCGTGTTAGCGTTAGCCTAAAGTACATATTCCACGCGGACGAAGTCGCCAGCACAGGCTAGTACATAATATTTATTGAAATATTGTAGAAATCAATATAATCATTAATATCTTTTAGCAACTCACTTTTAATAGATGATCTGTCCGTGTTTGATAGCTGTGTTAATCTGTGTTTCAGTATCGCCTAATTTTAAGGCAGTAGTAGAGTAGAACGTCAAAATTCGCCCTAGTAGTTCAGTAAAACAGTAGGAAAACTGATGATGCATATATCTTTTATTTTAGATCGTTTTTTAACATTTCCGGTTATTGGCAAGAACGATTAATAAATAGATATACATACAATATAATAATACTACAGAATAAACAAGATCATAAGCATCTTTGGTTAAAAAAATGGTATGCGTACATCCTTCTTGAGCTAAACAGTTTTTAAAGTGTTTAAGTAACTTACGAAATCGTTTTTCATTATCAAATACTGCCTATTCTGTGTGAGGTGTAAGAAACTCAGGTTACATTTTTATTTCTGTCACTTTTTGTTATTAAATCAATGTGTGACATTATAATTGTTTATAAATAAATTACGAAATCGTAAAAAACATATATATATATATATATATAATTTACGCATAAACAAATTTTATAGTTCACAGTCAAGGTTACCAGAAAACCCATTCCTGTATTACAGAGTATTTCTAAATCGACACCGCATAACATGAAGCTTATATCGAGGATTTCTGTGAAACACTCGAATCATAAACAAATTTTGATTACTATCCCAAGTTGCTTACAATAAACAAATACGAAAACCTCTTCATAAGTAATTCAGTAGTTAGCTCCGGTTGTTCTATTTAAAATATATAAAGGATTTCATAGATACTGCTAAAATTTTGTAATCTAAATTGTAACCGTAAGTCACCTTTCATGAAAATAAATTGTCAACTGGACGTAACAGAAGTAGCTTAAATTGCGATAAATCGTCTAAAGTAGCAACCAGGTCGAGCAGATAGTGAGGGGAACCCCGGTAGTTTCATCATTGGTATAAAAAATATTAAATTACAAGCTTATGTAGACTCCTTTTTCAATTGTTTATTGATGGAAGCAATGGAGGTTTTCTCGTTAACGCAGTACTTCAGCAGCGTGTTCAAGCAAACAGACAGATTGAAATGATTCTAAAAATGATTTAAATATAGTCTCTTATTTATTCTAAGAGACAATTTTTTTCACATAAATCTAAAAAGTACAGACACGTTGAATTTTCTTTCTTATTATATCTATAGAAGTCAATTTCGTAAATGCTTATTATTAGTAACATATATTACCAATCAACTACAACAAAGGTTGAATCTTCAATATAGTTAGAAATCTATACTTAATAGACAGGACACCTTAAATTATACGTCCTTATATCCATGGAGATAGCTTAACATCCCACACTATCGGCCCCGAGGGTTAACCTACCAATATAAATCATTTCCATGGCTCCCAATAACTTTGTTGCTCGCTTGTAATTTGAATAACGTGTTTAGTAATATGGTCGAATAAGATTAGACTATTCGACATCTGTATATAAGATTTATAATCCAATGAAGTATACCTATAGGGGTATAAGTAAGTTAAATGTTATTTATTGATGTAAAGAAATATTCGATTTAAAATCAATATCATTATATAGTATAAAACAAAGTCCCCTACTGCGTCTGTCTGTTCGCGATAAACTCAAAAACCATGGATTGGAAATGGATTGGATGGAAATGGATTTTAATTCGGTTTTCACCAGTAGATACAGTGAGTCATAAGGAAGGTTTAGGTATGTAATTTGTCACGGTTTATTATTATCAGAGCGGGACAACGTTCGCCGGGCCCGCTAGTTAAGAATAAAAAGAAAAGAAAATAGAAGAAAATCGAGGTAGTCATAGGGGCAGTCATAGAGAAGAGAAAACTCAAAACACTGATATATGCTTACGTGTTTTCTTTTGAATTTTCATATTAATTATAGTGTGAAAGACAATATTTAAAGTTCAGAATTTCTTTATTGAAAATATTAACATTAGTGTGGTTTTCATATCTCTTGTAATTCGGAGTAATAGTTATATACATTTATAAGTCCATTAATCAATCAAACGTATGATGAGCTACAAAATATCAACATTACCTGTAAAAATGCCCTATACTACGTGTTGCTAGTCTGATGGAAACCACGCAAGCGAAATACGGACGGTCATGCTTACGTAGCATGTTATGACGCGAAATTATAAATTTATGTCCTGCCAAAAATACCGCTAAAAGCACTTAAAAAAGTTTGCACTTCAAATAAATCACATATTTACAATAATTGGACAGCAATTAAGAATAATATATAAATATAAACAAAGCAAATAATAATAAGAACTTGTATCTATTACAAATAATCCGATATTTAAGGATTCCATTAGATAATCAGTATAAAACAAGTTAAATAGCGATCCATTGGTTGCTGGTGTTGATGTCATAAATCGCAAAATAAATTCAATACTAACTTGCAATCTTATTTTTTAATTGCAGCCTCCAGTTTATTGTATGTACAATATAATAAAAAGGAGCTCAAAGAATGTGATATGCGTATAACAAACGTAAATAAGCACAGAAACGATTATCAATTCTATAACATATATTGCAAAAAGCTATTGATGAAGTGCAGAATAATTTATTCTACATATTATCTTCAAATTTATAATGTGCAAATGAACGAGTGTGTAATTTTTAAAAGTTCTGGGATGTATTTTAATTTTATTGTGACACCTTTAAGCTGGATTAAAGTTAAAGTTACTGTAAAGACTACAGTTAAGTTGGACTACATTGGAAGTAATAGAAATAAGGGCGAATCGGATGCAGCAAAGTTTGGTAAGCAAATTTAGAAACGTATTTATTCCACTAATTAACAGAGCAAAATAATTTATCTGTAGAATGTAACTAGGTAATCTGCAGAACAATTTTAAGCTTTAGCAATAACACTGTTTCAAGAAAATGAAAAACCTAATTAAATGCGAAAAAGTTTTAAAACAACGACCCCTCAACCACATAACATTATCAATGATAAAGAAAAAATCATTTGAATAATTTATTTACGCTTTAAAAGGCTTTTGATGATGATGAATGCGTTCAAACTCCTATCCTTACCATAGAACCAATACATTAAGTATATATCTATACATATATATCTAGGTATATATATAACAAATATAAAAAGTAAAAGTAGAAATATATTTTGTTCAAATTAGTAGTCGCTGCCCTCTGAAATATGAAATAAAATTCAAAAACATTACTAATACACATTTCATTAAAGTTCCTATTCTACTAATATGCCATTCGCAAAAAAAATTATTAAACCATATATTCAATGTTTATTTCTAGCAGATTTACCTCATAACCGTAATCAAATATTTACCAACGTTATGAAACTCCGATTGGATACCAAATTCATTCGCATTACATTTAAAGAGCATATAGAAAATCCACCCGTCACGTAAGTCAAGGTGAACGTAAAAGCACGTAAATATCTCAAAACAAACATTCCGACAGAGTTCGAGCCATTAGAAAATACGGTCGAAGGAAATTCAGTAGCGTTTTATTGCGCGAAAGCCCCGGAGTTTTGCGATTTAATAGCAAGTTAAAATTGCCAGTATTGGCGTCCGATGTTACGCCATCACGTCTGTAATCTCTCACGCACGAATTATACGTACATCTGTTATTTAGTTTTGTTATATCTTTATATTATTTATTTAGTTTTCACCCACACCATCGCGTCATCTGAGTTATAATACCACCATATTAATTAATATAGCTGTATAGACTTCAACATTATTACAGTTCGCTAATGGTTTCAGATTTCCTGTATATTCTCACTGGAACCGTTATTTAGGCTGAGTTGCACCAGTCAATGTTAACGTTAAAAATTCGGTTAAGCAAAAAACGGGTTGCACCAGTTGACAATGGTTAAAATGACGTCACGATTTAACGTTAACTATTACGGCTTGATGTTGGCCGGTTAACGTTATTGTTATTGTCAATTTTTGAATCGGTTGTCAAGTTCAATAGTAAAAACTTTATAATATTATGTCGTTGCTGAGAGACATCCTGTGGGAAACTAAAAATAGTTCTTCCGATGACGAAACTAGTATATTTGAAGATAATTTGCGTCTTAGGAAGAAAAAAGTTTATCTTTCTAGAATTGATCGGTTTGCAAAATGGGACGAAAAATTCTTCTTGAACAGATTTCAGGTTTCGAAAAAATTAGCAAACACATTGGCTTTGTACTTAGATCATTTGTTAAAACAGTTGACTATGAAGTATGAACTATTTCTGTTTACACGTTATTAAAATTCAATATGCATCTCAAAATATAATATATAATAAAATATATGATATACTTGTGTTACTTTTACCGAATTAACCATATCTATAAATACTTAAATATCTAATATACAACTTCACGGAAACAGATGCAAAGTAAATAACAAAGGAAAGTAATTACGACGCATTGATTTTTGGTCGCAATGAACATCTGGTTACAGATATAACAAAGTCTTGCCAAGTAAAAAATGTTACCCTCTTTGATTTTTGGGACTAATTACATTGTTTACGCAGTAAACCGAATAACTTTAACAATTACAAAGCGTTTGATGTTGCAACTAGTTTTGGTAAATGTTAATGTTAGTGGCTCTTGTCATTGTTATAGTTAACTTTAACGGTTACAATAACCGACATTTCGGTGCAACTCAGCCTTAGTGTTTCACGTCGATTCCCTTTCAAACCGTATTGAAAAGCAGAAGCGATTTATCCAATTTTACTCATAATCTACACCTTTGTACACCAGATTGAAGTTATGTTGTATGTCCGAGTATACTGCAAAACCGACTACACCGATTTTAATAAGACTTCTACTTTTAGTCAGGAGATGTTTCAGAGTTTTATTATCTATATATCATTACGCTCTTCATGGGCTTAGTAGTAATATAAAAGTAATGTAAAAATTGAAGTATTATAAAAGTTATAAAAAACAAAATACAGTAAAAAAGTCGAGGCATCCATAAGAACTTCAAACAGAAATAAAAACACAAAATTATGAAATAACTGTGTTTTCCTTTGAATTTTTAAATCGATTATAGTCTCGATTATTTCAATTTCGTAATTTGTAAGTTGAAATAAACATTAGAATGGTTTTGATATCTGTTGGCACTCTGAGCAATAATTATATACATTTTTATAGAGTTTAACAATTAATCAAACATAGGATGAGCTCAATATAAAATATAAATACATATTTCATATGCACAGACACCTATAGTTACCTACTACAAGTCACAAGTGTGGCTTGAAGAGCAGTACACCCAGAGCACGTTGAGGTCATCGGTGGCGTGAACCTATAATTTTTCCGCTACCAATTATCGCTCAACGGGACTAAAGTAATTTTCACTTCATAGAAATATATAGTGAATAATTAATTCAGGTAAAACAATTCTCATGAGACAAGAAGATCATTTTGTCTAGAACAAAATTGCGGGCACTAGCTAGTAATAGCCTAGATAGTTTATCCACAAAAGTTTATTACATCTCAATAAGTAATATGCTGGATAAACAATATTAACCACTAGCAGTTGCCGGCGACTTCATCTGGGTTTGTATCTTTATGGAAGATTATATATGCGTGGAAACATTTTATTTGTCTAAAATAAAAGCATCCTTAGTTACTCCATATAATATCAACTATCTGCCAGTCCTCTCAAAGTAGGTCCAACCATTCCGGAGATTAGCCGGAACAAACAGAAAGACAGATAAAAAAAACATGAATTTTGTTATACATACACTCCGCGTCAAACTTTTTGACCTCTCTGAATGTAGATGTACAGAACACAATTTTAGGTATAAATGCTTATTATACATATAACAACAAGACAACTTAAGAACAAATAAATTGTATCTGGACACGAACTAAAAAGTTCGCAACGTCTTATATTTGCCGTACCGTGAAGCTGCGGAACATTCTCCCGGCCAGTGAGTTCCCTCCTTCGTACATGGAAGCTATTATTGGTTTCAGCGTGAATGGGTCGGCTCGTCCGGGGTAGTACCACTCTCTCACAGAAAACCGACGTGAACATGAACATTGCTTGCGTTGTTGCGTTTCATTCGGTCAGAGAGAGCGCCGCAGGCCCACCTCCCTTCCCCTCACTCCTGTTCTCCCAAACACAGGCTGGCAACGCACTTTCGACTCCCCTGGTGTTGTTAGCGTCTATGGACGGTGATGGTCACTTAACATTAGGTGACCTACCTGTTCGTTTGCCAGTTATGACATATAAAAAAAATTGCCTCTCGTTGAACGCCATTGTTTTTAGATTATACTGTGCTTACCATCAGGCATAATGCAGTTACTTTGTCGTAATTCAATATAAAAATCTAACCTTCTGAGATTCACTGATGCACTGGAACACGCACACAAAATGTCATCAAAATCGGTCCAGCCGTTTAGGAGGTTTTTAGTGACACACATGCGTACAGAAGAAATTTATATATAAAAAAGATTGTAACTTTGTGTTGTATTAAACTTTTGACGATATTATGTCCAAAGGACCGTATCATCATATTATATTCTTTCATTTCCATTTAAAAAAAAAAAACAATTCTTTTGATATTACAAGCAAACATTTCAATTTCATTTATTTACACAGATAAAATTCATGTTTGGTATTAAAAGATAAGTTTAGAGTTACAATCGCCTTTATACAATAATCAATTATAATGCGCCCTCATCATATTATTAGGTTTTGAATATGATTTCCTTTAAAAGCACATTGGAAAAAAATAGATTTGATATCGTTTATTTGAACAGAGTACACAAAGATAAAATGAAAGAGTATTGATGGGTCCTTTTCGTACATATATTTTTTAATTAATCCAGTTGAAAACTTCAAAGCAAAGGGTATCGGACCGATCGGGCACATTTCACTGTTCCGAAATTGAAAAGCGTAATTCATTACCAGCATTTTTTCACGAACGGCTTTTGCTTTTTATGGTTGGTTTTGTAGTGAATAGGAATGTATTTACCATAAATATGGGAATTATAGAATTCGTTAATTATTTAGTGTTAATAATTGCACAGGAGTATTTAAATTAATAAACAGTACAAAAACAACAAAGTCGCTATCGGTGTTTTTTTGTTTGCAGCCTCGGTTACTTTAAACTTACGGATTTTGATATGATTTTCAGTAACTTCCGGAGAGCTTAAAACATGTATTTATCTTTATAGAGAGTTATATAAATATATAAATCGATATATTTTAATCAGGTTGTACAAAATATTTTTTGACGTTTATATTCTTCTTCTCTTTATATTCTTCGGTATCTCAACTCTGCCCCCAATACATTCTTGATAATTTAATGTATGTCCGTAAGAACCTAGATTTCGGTAAAAACCGGCATAATCTAAATACTAGAAAAACTGGTTGTCCCATGTTTTAGACTTAGTAAAACCAGTAAGTCTTACTGAGATATAGAAATTAAAAAAAAAAACATGGTCTTTGAGGACCTTCATTTTGTAAAAAACCATAAGATTTGTTTTTATATTTACGTTTATATCCTTTGATAACCTTTTGAGATACATCAAAATAATATGTCTCGGAATTATATCTTAAAAGGGTAAAGAGAAAAGTATGTAGTGGTAAACATCTATTTCCAAAGCATAATGTACAATAGAAATCTTTATTATCCTGTGTATATTATTAAAGAATAGTGGGTTATTTACAATGCTACTTTTACCGATATGTTTCAATCCTTATACAATTGAATATAACCTTGGGGATTTGATGTGTATCAAGAATAATCTTTACAAGATCTTATTTAAATGATTCATCATAAAAGTATCACAGATTCGAAATTCGTACATAATAAACAACAAGATTTGTGAAAAGATTTACAAAGCTTCTATGAGATTAATGAACTGCGAGTATCAAAATGCGAAAAAAATTGAGCCGTCACGGGATGCCTTGCTGATATGAAACATCGAAATTGTTTTGTATAAGCTATATGCCTAAAAGAACAGATTACGACAGAAATCAGCTATAGCATAATGAAAAGGTAAAGCATTACAAATTTATTCATTTTTATTACATACAAAAATTCAAGTAGGCGCAGGCGCGTTGTGTTTGGCGACCTTTATCAAAGGGCGCTAGGTCATCAGTGCGTGCCACGTAATACTAGTAGAACGAGTGGCCGACAAAACAATTTAAATCTTATGTGCACACAGATAGGGTTGCAAATGTTTGTGTTTTGCGTCGCCACGTGTCGCCAAGCCAACAATCAGGTTCACCCACCTTTACAAATGACCCCAACGCTGATTTTTTATTGTGGCCAAGTGGGTTTAAATATATAATAATAAGACTAAAATAATAAGATAATATCACAATAACACTATAAATGTGAAGTATATTATGTATAAATGTGTGTATATAAATAGATATTCATATAATAAGCAAAGTATCAAATAGGTGAGTTATATAAATGAATGAATAGGTAAAAGAATAAAAAAAAGGTAATGTGATTATATCGCCGAGACATTCAAATTATAATTTCCGAAACACATCTCGAAGTCGAGTAAAAACATTCTTCATTTATTTTTAATTATTTACGACTAGTGTAGATCTTATAGGCGGTAGTATATTGTTCCAGAACTTACTAGCATTATAAACTAACTGCCTCTCAAGTAAAGTGATGTGGAGTTAATATCTGTGTAGACATTATTCTATGCTATAGATGTTTCACATCAAAAATGTATCTGATATTATTACATGCCTAATTGCTTGAATGCTTATAACGTCATATTAGTCCATTGCACAGGGGAGTTCGTTAGTTACATAATTTACTTGGTTATTAATAAATCGCATTTAGTAAACCACTTTATGGTTCTTAAATCTCTAAGGCATTTTTATTTCATCCCGAAATTAATTTTTGTAATTTATTTTCTTGATGGAATTTATACGCTTCAAATGTCCGTTTCAAAGGATGTGACGTTCAAAAACGGAATCTTTCTTACTAAATTTAGCGTAAGATTAGTTTTATTATCATGCTTTTATTAGTTTCACCTGTATGTATGTATGTTTGTAACCGACCCCTTTGAGCTCGATTTTGTCCTACTTTGAACGATCAGATTTAATTCAAACTTTGCACACCTGTCAAAGATCGATGACAATGCAATAATCCGAAAAAAAAGTTTAAAAAAATTAACTAAAAAATGAAAAATAAATAACAGTTTAAAAAAACTAAAAAAAGACGCTTTCATAAAAAAATCCAACTAATAAACAGATAATAAATTTTAATAAATTTGGATTAAGAATAGTGTAGATTAGAAATAAATGTATATTTTTGTAAAAGGTAACAAAAAAATTATAAAAATACTGATATCTGGAGGTGCTGATATTAATATGCGTCACTGTTCATATCAGCACCTCCAGATATCAGTATTTATATCATTTTTTTGTGTTTTTTTTAAACTATTATTTATTTTCTTTATTAACATTTCTCCTTATATAATTATTTCAAAACTTTAATTGATAAATACGTTTTATAATCTTTATAAATAGAATGATAGGAGTGTACCGCTCTCAACAAAACTGCTAGATAGAATTCATTTAAATTTGTTTACTATTATACTGCTTGGAAACGGTCCATATTTAAAAAAAAAGTTACCACTATACAACACTCAAGACAAGTGATGATGTCTGTAAGTGTTGTCCTTTTTTTCATGTATTTCAGTAGTCTAATCTGTATGAACTAAAATATATAAAAAATTTAATACTACAATTAAAATGACTCTCCCATGACTAACTTGGCACTCGTAGAATTCGTATTTTCGAGACGCCATTATTTAAAAAACTGAAGTTGCAAGTCGCAGGATCAGCTAGTTTTAAAATAAAAAAATCACAGATAAGAAACTTTCCATAATATTTAGATTGGTATCTAATCTTTTGTAGGTGGTAGAGCCACGCCGAAGCTATTTCTGGTTTCAGGATGAATGGGTCAGGTCGCCTGGGGTAGTACCACCCTCTCACAAAAAACCGACATAAAGTAACAGTGAGAGCCCAAGCCCACCTCCTCTCCCCCTCCCCTCTACCCCATTCTCCCCTCCCCCAAACACAGGCTGGCAACGCACTTGCGACTCCCCTGGTGTTGCTAGTGTCTATGGACGGCTGTGATCACTTAATATCAGGTGACCCGCCTGTTCGTTTGCCCATATATATGTTTTATTGTAATAAAGGACAGTTTTTAAAATGTAATATAAAATTAAAGTTAATAAGTGTAATTGTACAAATATGTTTGAACATTAATGTTTTCTCATAAGAACTTTCTTAAAACCATGTTAATAGCGGCTTATCAATTATTATAATTCCTCCGAGGCTAAATATTCAAATTGACGTACACTGAATATAAATTTAGATATCTCCGATTGCCAGAAATGATTACTTTTCTCCTTTGGGGGCCCAAAGAGTGGC
Source organism: Antheraea pernyi (assembly GCA_015888305.1). Classification (NCBI taxonomy): domain Eukaryota; kingdom Metazoa; phylum Arthropoda; class Insecta; order Lepidoptera; family Saturniidae; genus Antheraea; species Antheraea pernyi. Next base: position 564,625 of record MU158807.1, on the reverse strand, counting down.
GAGTACGTGACAACGGAAGATTGTAAAATTGTTATTCCAACCATGTTGAGAAACCCGTCTGGAATGACGAAAATTGTTTCGCGGATAAAAATGTGCGGCATTTTGTCTAAACTATACTCGTATATGCCGAAGTATTATGTTCGACGCATTGTTTAGGAATGTGAGCGGACCAATTCGTTTCAATGATATTGAAATATTCTTCAAGAATGATTTTTTTTATGGAGCACTTTCCTTTTTTTATCATTTTACTTTCTTATGTAGCGAATTTATTTTTGGTATTGACGTTTAAACTATTCACTATTGTTAACTACTAGCTTTTGCTCGCGGATTTGCTAGACAGTGGACTTAAATTATGTAACTTGTATGTAGCATACTTTCTTTTCTGCACTCTTAATAATGTATATGCAAAATGTGATGATGATTACGGCGTAAAAGTGTAACAAATAAACTCACATTCATATTTATAATATTAGTAAGTATACGAATGTATAAACGTACGCAAAATTTTTATGAATGAGGTCGCTGTAATGGCGATAATATTGTGTATAGGAGTAGGTAGCAAACTACCGGTGGAATCATGCTTACATCACTGGATCATCTCTCACTAACAACAGAGAACGAACTGTTTTATTTACCTGAGGGTTCAGACCATGAATATAAAAAGGAATCAGCCGGTTGAAAGTTTTGTTCAGTACGTTACTATGCTCATAATATTTCATAAATGGATATTAACAACCTAAGCCGTGCGGTAAAGAGCGATTATAATTTAAATTGCAAACAAATTATAGAAGAACGGCAGACTAGCAGAAGTTTTTTTTAAATACTATATTGTTTTTTTAACATTAACCACGATCTTACCCGATGTTAATTAGCAATGTGGTCTAACATGCTAAACGCGCAAAACTGAAAGAGAGACTGAATATCAAATACAGTTATCGGGACATACTTAAGATTGCTTGGCGACTAATTTTTAACTTGAAAGAATAGGGAACCAGGCGGGATAAGAAAAACCAACACCACATCGCTATGGGTTCATCAGAATGTTTCCCTTCACCAAAACTAGGAACTTGTGAACCGCTGTGCATTGTTTAATGTTTGACATAAACTTTACGTTAATACGCCAAGACAGAGGTTACTCAATTCTCTTAGAACATCATCTAAATATATTGTATTAAAAGTCACCGATGTCAAATGTTTTTGTAAACCAACCACGAGCAAAATATTCAGTCGTTCGGCTGAACTGTGTTAAAGGCGGTTAATCAATATTATGAGATAGAAATCCAAAAGGTGACCTTAAAAATTGGATTACTTTAATAAGTATTGGTTCTAAGAACTCACCAACTAAGTAAATAAAAAATACTAAATACTTTAGCCTTCTTCAGGATAAACATAAAATAAGCTTATGCTTGGAATCATTAAAAAGTCAGCTGGTGAAGTATTTAATGTTATTAAACTCAAATACACACAAATCCTTGGTAAAGTTTAAAATGTTAATACACGTGTGACAACATTACACCTGTGTAATATTTAAATTTATACACGCCTTTAACTCCGAAAAGGAGCTTATAATGAATGTTACATGAGCATTATGGATGTAGAGTCGACAAAATGAGTAGACACGAACCCCGCAGTGCATTTAGGCGCCGAGTAGCACAACTCTTGAAATGAAGTTTTTGAAGTGAATATTTCTTGACCCGCTTTGAGCGATTTTTGGTAGCAGAAAAGCTTATTGGTTCACGGCACTGATTACCACGATATGCTCGTGACATATTGCGCTTGTGTCAGACCATCGACGCTATAGCGGCCTGTGTATTGTGAAATTTTGTATATAAATGTCTTAAAAAAAGGTCTTAACAGCTTCACCGGACTAAGGTGTTTGAGTAATTACTACATTGTATATAGGTAATTATTACTAGGAGTGCCAATAGACGTGAAAACCAGACGAATGTTAATTAAAATTACAGATTATGAAATTTATTAAATAATTCAGACTATAATTAATTTAAAAAATTAAAATCGAAAACATTTATTCTATTGTTTTGAGTTTTGTACTAATGTTGGCAGTTTTTAATTGACTAAATGAAAATTTACTAAAATTAAACTGCTACAATTTTTATTTTTATTCTAAACTCCAATAAATAACATGGTACATAAAAAAGTTCAATATTACATTTTATATATAAATTGGACTTTTATATATGACTAACTGTTGCCATCTCCTCGCGTGAGCTACAAAAACTTTTTCAATATTACATACTGTATTTTAGACCTATAAATTTATTTCAGAGACTTGTTGCTGGCTTGTACACAAAAATTATTACTTAAACAATGTGACAAAACGACAAAATGAATATACAATTTAAATGTTTAATAGTTAAATAATATGTAATGGTAATTGTTTTGTGTGGTAATTGTGTCGACTTAATTTGTTTTTATCCCCTTAACATTTTCCATAGACTGCCTTATGTAGCGAACCTTACTACAACCTGATCAGAAAATACATACTTGAGTTAAAAAGAATCTTAGAAATTGGTTTGTTGGTTTTCGAATTATAAACAAACTAATGAACAGGCAGATGATAGCCTTTCCATTTTATTAAATGTTAAGATGACACATTGTAGTGAATAAATTTATTACTTATTACACTAATCACATATAGTGTCGATGCAGTCAGGAATGGCAATAAATATACTTCTTAGATACTGTCACTATTTATTTGGCCAGAGCTTCGCCTTACAATAACTTCCACATAGGAGTTCCTAGATATCACTGACATCTTGCATTTTAAAGGCCCATCTATATAAGTCAAAGCGATTACTATTTATACATAATTCCGCAAAATAATTTAAGTAACACAAAGATAATAAAGTATGAACAAACTAATGTTATTTAAGCTATACAACAATTTTATATAATTATCCTTATTTATGTATCTCTAATATGGTTAGTAATCTGTTTCGATATGTAGATCAGCGACATCTTGCCTTTCATGGCCGAACTATAAAGTCAAAGAATATCCGATTATTAATAATGATCAAACTAATGATTCAATTCTATATAATGATATCCATTCTTATTTAAGTCCTATTAAAATCTATATAATATTAATAATTCTAATTTATGTATCTTTAATATGGTGGCGCTAGTGTCAATGTGTCTCTCTAATATGTTGGCGCTAGCGTCGATGTATATTTATAATATGGTGGCGCTAATATCAATGTTCCGGTCGTGTTGTAGTCTCGTCTCTTGAATGTGATGCAGCGGCACCGGAGGTGGGTGATAACATACTCTTAGAAACGTAACGTATATATACTACATCTATACATCTTCTAGATATATAATAAGAATATAAAGCTAACGTGTCTGTACTTTTTAGATTTAGCTGATATGGCACTACAGATTATGAAGCTTTGATTTAATTTGTTACTTACTTACATTGAAACTAGATGGCAGCACGGTTGCGCGTCCTTATATACATAATTAATTCTATTGTATGATTTTTATTATTACTCAATTAAAAAAAAATATTTTTCAAAAATTTTTGATTGTTTTGTTTATAAACTATTTATTGACAAAATCAAAAATATTTAAAAAGTTTTATTTCAATCGCGTGTGACGGTTACACGCACGCATTTTTTATTTATTACATTTTCTACTATAAAGGGAAGAAAGACTTGGTGTCATGTTATTTATTAGTATAGCCGTGCAAAGCTGAGGCAAGGAGCTAGATAGTATTTTATAGATGTTATTTATATTCAACAGTAAATTAACATCAGCTATGACGCTGTTTAACACTGAACTGTGTCTTAACCGCGTCCTTGTACTAGAGGTTTAATTAAAGGAACTCCTTTGCCGCAGTATAAATATACACGTATGAGCCTTGCAGCTGTGAAACTGCAGTTGACATAAATATACTCAGAAGCAAATAGAGAGTAATAAAAATATTAATATTTATTAAAATATTGACCAAAAAGATACATTCCAGGTTATATGACATGGCAATTGTCTAAGATTGGATCTCGACATATATACTCGAGTTGTAAATGAAGGCGCACACTGCGAACTTTTCGTCGCGCGCAGTACGAACTCTTCGCGTGAACGAACGAGCGAAAAATCTTGCGACATTTTGACGTGTGAAAAAATAACTCTACGACATAAAAGTGATCAATATGTATTCAATATACTTCATATTGTATTTCCACTGCCATAATTATTATTTTTTTAGTCTGTTACAAAAAGACGATCAAACCCCGTGCCGCATACAAGTTGTAACTTGTTAGAGACTTTTCGCCGCTGCAGTGATTTTAGCAGTATACTTTGTCAAATTTATTTTTATTTTCCAGAAGTGAAACAGTTGTGTCTTTTGAACGTGAGGTTTCCTAAACGGGGAGGTTATTTGCTTATTTTTTAGCTACGATTAGGTCTTTTCGAGATATCTACATTTTTTTTATTAGACCTCTAACTAGTTAGCAGTTGATATCGTTGATAAGAACCATGAATAAGATATGACAAGGGAGTATTGGATTTTTATGAATAGTTGTGTGGTAGATAATTCTAAATAACTTTAAATTTAAATAACATTGGCGAATAATAAAAGTTAGTTTTTGGTTGTCCGATAAGCGTGGCACTATGCTATGATAAGTGGGCAGTACCAAACGATGAAGTACGATATTATTACTGAGTATTTTTATACTTGATTAAAACTTAAAATTATTTTAATTTTTAAATGAAGTTCATGTAAAAATAAAGTTCTGGTCAAATTTGGACCATTATTAAGAAAGTTATGTCCAAAAAAACATAAAAACTATTAATATTTTATATGAGTAATATAAAAAATCTCAAAATTTACGCGGAGGATTTATTTTGAGTACTAAGACTCACTTAGACACATATTAGACAAATTGACGAAATAAAATTTTAAACCATTCGATTTGGTGTCGAATGACATATATAAATAATCTTTTTTTATTAAGAAACCCTTAATTATGAAAACTTTCTTCATTTAAAAACCCTCAACAATAAATATCTTCTTCATGAAAAAAACCCTTAAACATAAAAACTTTCTTCATTTAAAAACCCTCAACCATAAAAATCGTCTTCATAAAAAAAACCCTTAAGCATAAAAACTTTCTTCGTGAAAAAATCCTTAAGCATGAAAACTTTTTTCATGAAAAAACTCTTTCACATAAAAATTCCCTTATCCAAAAAAAACTATCATGGCGATATTGTATATACACTATATATATACACCTATTCTCAAACAAATAACTCTATTTTTATATATAAAGGAACAATTCTGAAATAATTTTCTGAATTGTAAATCAGCAATAAATAAATTCGAGTACAAGTAGTATATTGCGTCTCATCGCTCGTTGTGCAAGTTACAAACGGAATGGAGCCGAACTCTCTATTTTAATTTAGAACTTCACCGATCTCAATTCACTCGAAGTCTTAGTAATGCCACACAAGGGTGCGAGTAGTCTTGGGTTTTCAAGTTTCAAAGCCAATATGGAAACAATGCCGGCAGTGTCGCGAAGCGCCTTGTAAACTTTGTTTCCACTTTATACAAGACATTTCGGGCTTGTTCTTACACAGATTGCATTTGAGAAAAAAGATAATAGACTTTAAATATGTTTTTGAAGTGAAAACTTCTTTAGGCGCGTTGAGCGGTGTTTTTGGTAGGAGATAAATTTATAATTTCGCGTCAGAACATGGTACGTAAGTATGACCGGCCGCATTGCGCTTACGTGGTTTGCGTCAGACTATCCATGTAATGATAATATTATGTAGCTCACCTTACGTTTGACTGATTAATAGACTTTATAAAAATGCATATAATTATTGCTCCGAGTGCCAATACATATGAAAACCACAATAATGTTAATAAAGGGGTGTAAGGGGAGTCGAATAACAACTAAGACTTGAGACACGCAAGCCAATCTCACCTGCATGTGGTGCACCCTGCTGAATAACGAACGAGGCAATGGCGAGAGCGGGTGGTAGGATTTTACAGCCTGGCTGGGTCGCGACCACCACGTATATGGCGAAAAAGCCCTTCATAGTGATTCGCTTCTGCGGGTCGCGTTTCGGGATGAGCCTGTGCATATCCAGCCTTTCGCAAGCCGGCATGACAGCGGCGACCGGTGATGGATAGTGTATCACTCGGTGGTCGCCGTTGTTTTTGGATTGTACTGTGCTTACCATCAGGCACAGTGCAGTCATTTTGCCGTGCTACAATACAACAAAAAAAAAATCATTCTATAATTAACATGAAAATTCAAAAGAGAACAAATTTATTTCATTGTTTTGAGTTATCACTTCTGTCGTCAGTCATTATGACTGCCTCCACGACTTTCTAAAAAAATTAGGAATACACGATTAGCGGAAAGAAATCACAATAGTAGAATAACACCAATAAGCGTTATACATGTGTACAAATAAAGACTTTGGATAGGTACTTGGTGTTATTATTAAAATCAAATATATTACTACCAAACTATGACCAATAGAATAATATGACCAATAATTAGTAATTTTAATACACACAGTCTCGAATATAATTAGCGCTCAAAACTGTCATCAAATCTTCCCGATATACATACATCGTTATAGTTATGCGATAAACTTATGATTTTGCAAATTTAACCTTATCCCGAATGATTTCAAGTTGTTTATTCAAGAACACAAGAGACGTGAGATTATTTGAAATAAGTGCATAATACTAAATTAAGCGTGCATCTTGGGGTTTTTGTATATCAATGTTTTAATATATAAAAGAGAAAAGTCGACTGCAATATAAGATTGCACCTAATATAATAAGATCAATATTTGTTTCGATTATTTGATAACTAGCTTTTGCACACGACTTTGCTCGCGTTAATATAGACTAAATTAAAAAAACTTTTTTAAATGTTTTTTTTTTTATCTGGGAGCTTAGAAATTCTGATTCGCAATCTTTTTGGGTATCGAAAAGTGGTAATTATAAACACTGTATCGAGTACAGTGTTGAAAACACCTGTTCTCGCCTGATCACCGAAGTTAAGCAACGTCGGGCACGATTAGTATATGGATGGGTGACTGCCAAGGAACACCGCGTAGCATAGGTTTCTTGATGTTTTTTTTTTACTATAATACAAAAGTTTCACTTCTATTGTGTATCTTCATGACATACCCTGATTTCTGAATGAAAGATACCCTATATCCTTTTCTGTACCTGTGGTAAATTGTGTGCAAAGTTTCATAATGATCGGTTAAGTAGTTACGACGTTAAAATATAACAAACAGACACACATTCGTATTAAAATTTTAGTTAGGATTTTCTTAGGTTGTTTTCCGAACCGGTGGTAGTTTTGACGTTCATAAGCGCCTTATTAGGGCCTAAACTGAATAAAGTATTTTTGATTTGATTTGATTTGACTTACAATAACGACCAAATCAAAGTATAAATCTTTAAACTATACATTTGTAAATATACCCCGTGACTGTTTAAGGAGTGACAACCTTCAATCGTGTGATCATGGTCACATTTAACATATAAAATAATAATATCAAAACAAGTACTAAAAAAGAACAAAGAGAACCTAAATTAAAGTTTGTTCTAGGACTCTCAAAAGTATGCGTACGAATTTAAATAAACCTAGATTGAATGACCTGTAACAACACCTGTTAGCGGCCTCCAAGAGCTTATAAACTTCGATAATAAAACGAACAAGACTCTTTTGTTTGTTCAAACTTCGAAAAATTATCCTTTCTTAGTTGGTTGATTTCACTTTCACGACACCCAACGGTCATTGACACTGTGCTTTAACATAGAGGGGTGGAGGATTGATTATAATTTTTGTATTTTCTAAAGAATTAGGTCAAATATTAAGCACCTATTTTTTAATTGATTTAGAACGAGTATCAAGTACTGATTAACAAAGATATCGCTAACGAGTAACCAGTCACCCAGTATACGATGCAAAAATCACAATAAAACAATAGTATGTACCTAGTCTTGCCATAAATACTGAAACAAAGAAAAAAAATTTTTTTAATGCAAATAACACATATTACTTTTAAAATGTGTTAGTTTAATACATAAATATAAAACAATTTAAAATATAAAAAGCTTATTCGAAATTATTATTATTATAGAAAATTATTCGCTCCATTGGGTGCAATACAGTTCTTTAATCGTTGAGGCCAGATATCCATAGAAGCACGCACTATTTCCATGGGAAAATTCTTCAATGCCAATCATACGGATTGTTTTAGGGACTCCAATAGCGTTTAGAGCAAGCCGTACTCTCTAAAACTGACCATAAATCATAATCAAGCGGATTAAAATCGGGACGAGACGACGTCCAGTGTTCAGCTCTGATGAAGTCCGAAACGTTCGTTTCCAACCAAGACTGCGTAGACCGAGCTTTATGACCCGACACCGACTCTTGCCGAAAGGACCATTCTTGGTTATTGAACTACCTTCTCAAGAATGGTATCTTGATACACTTGTGCCGATGTATTGATTGATACCTTTCTCACAAATGTATGGCGCAGTCACTCCTTCATACCTAATACCCCACCAAACCATCACTGAAGTCAGATATTGCCCACGTTGCACTCTGTCAACTAATTGGGAAGCTTCCTTAGAGCTTTGAGCATAAATTCGGTAATTTTCTTTCTTAAAATGTTGCTCAATTGTAAAAAAAATTCTCACTTATAAACAAAATTTTTCTGTGACCTTGCTTTGCGTACCGCTTCAGTAGTTATTTCGATTATACCACCCTATTCTTATTAAATTATCAGTTAACAAATGACCAGTACGTCTCTTATAGGCTGCAAGCCCTAAGACATCTTTTAAAATACGCAACATGGTTCTAGGTGTTATCTTTATCTCCCGAGATAGAATCTTTTGCTTTCGGACAGGATTTCTTCGAATTATTTCCCTTACTGCTTTGACCATCTTTTTCGAACGAACATTACGTGGACGGCCAGATCTTTTTCTGTCACAAATAGAGGAGGTCTCATTGTACCTATTAATAGCCGGGTACACAAACATTTTACTAATACCATGCGCATGGAGAGTTTTAAATATTGCATTTGGCTCCATACCTACTTTGTGTAATGCAATCACAGCGATTCGGTTCTCTTTATCATCCCACTTCATTTTAATATCGCAAAATATTGCACAATGTATTGACGCTAAAATGAGAAAACTCAATGAATAATCATATAAAAATGACAGATTCCAAAAATAAATGTAATATTTAAAATATTTTGTTTATTTTTAATTGTAACAGTATTTATGGCCAGACTAAGTATATAGGTCTATAGAGCGAACCCGATTTCAACAAACTTTGTAATGAACACGCCAAATGAACAAATTCCAAAGCACTACATCAAACAACGCGAAAGTCCAGTCCTACCTTTATAATAAACTACTTCACAGCGTGTACTGAGCAGATGGCGACAATGTTCCAAGTTCTGATATAAATCAAACCCCTTTTAATGTTAGGGTGCTATCGGTCGGTCGGGTCAAGTAGGTAAAAGTGATTTACAGCGTTCCATAAAGACAGCTAGGAGCGTGCAATATTACTCTTGTCAACGCCCTTCAAGGCTTGTGTCGACAGCTAATGAAATGTAACTGAACATAACACATACCATTTGCGGAAAATATAATGTTTCTATATATATTTTTTATGTCATAAGTGGCAAACGAACAGGTGGGTCACCTGCTGTTAAGTGATCACCACCGTCCCTGGACACTAACAACACCAGAGGAGTCGCAAGTGCGTTGCCACCCTTTGGGGGAAGGGATTAGGGGAAGGAGAGGGAGAGGAGGAGAGGAGAGGGGAGATGGGCCTTCGGCGCTCTCACTGACTGAACGAAACGCAACAATGCAAGCACTGTTACTTCACGTCGGTTTTCTATGAGAGGGTGGTATTACCCCGGGCGGGCCGATCCATTCATGCTGAAACCAGTAAAATTTTATTAGAATTTTATCCTTATTAGATATCTAATGTTTTAACTATGGCATAAATATTTTAAAAATATTACTATTGCAACATATATTCGAGATTTCATCAATTTGTTGAATTATATATACTTTAATATTACGGTATAAAACAAATTTACTATGATTATAGAAATATCTGAAAAAATCAATAATTCTTTAAAAGTATCGTGTATAAATTCATAGTAACAGATACAGCACCGTCGCAACTCGTAGAAATCTTAAGGAGGACTACGATTGTTACTGAAAATTCCTGTAATATTTTGTTTGTTCTGCATTGATTTTATTTTGTACTAGCTTTAACCGCAGATCTTTTTTTTAATTGTATTAAATAAATATAAAAGGTTGAGACCATGTCGAATTATAGAAATGCTCTTTAAAAACAATTGTAAGTATGACACGCACGCCACCTACAGTAACATGTAATGTATACATTAGATATATAAATACTAATAATGTGTCAAATGAGGTTTATTATCAGCAACATATTTAGAACCTTAAAATGACTAAAAAGGCAATTTATTATATATTTATTCTTGGAGTCCAATACAACGCACGTCTTAAGCACATATTTTTAATGAACAACATATTTTTGCTAAATTTTAATCTATAAAAATCAGTTATCTGCCAGTGAAAGTCCCGGGAAAATCGGTCCAACCCTTTTGGAGATAACATTGCGGACGGAGCTGCGGTTAGTAGCTAGTCTAAGTTACTTCTTATAATGCCCGCTATCTGCCGGTGAAAGTCCCGTAAAAATCGGTCGAACCCTTTTGGATATAGTACTGCGGGCGAGGCCACAGTTAACAGCTAGTCTAAATTTAAAAATACTAAATTACTTGTTATGGTGTCCTCTATCTGTCTTTGAAAAATTTTGTAGATAGCATTGTGGACAAAGCCGCGGTTGTCAGCTAGTCTAATTTAGAATAAACTAAGTAGCCCACTGTAATTTCAGCTATCTACCAGTGAAATTTCCGTCAAAATCAGTAAAGCCATTTCGGAGATTAACCGGAACAAACAAAGAGACAGACAGATCCACAAAATATAATAAAAAAGCAATTTTGTTATCAGTCGCGTGTATACTTTCATACCGAGTCTGTAAAAAAGATATTTTGACATTACATACAGACACTTAATTTTTATTACAGATAAATAGATTGTTTTCTTGTTTGTACAATTATTGTTAACCAATTATAAAACGGTTACATAACTACTCCACGTTGGGTTGAAAAGCGAACAACATTTTAACTTACGTATTAATGACATTTAATTACAAATAATCTGATGTTTAATAATAAACATGAGAAACAGATATATATATGACTACATTTTTATTTTGTACACGAATAAAGAAATAAATATTTTGCCAATTATCTAGCTTTGGGCGTGACTTCGTACACTTTAAATTAATTAATGCCTTCCAAAGTTTCCTTGTATACAACGTTTGAAGTAGTAAGACTAGGAACATACACAAAGAGCTTGGCTGTTTCATTATAAAGCCACTATAGAGCTGGCTGTGAGCTAAACAACTGACAATAAGATCCAAGCCTGCAACACGCAACACTCGGCGTTCGAAGCTCCATTTTTTTACTTTTCAACAAATAGTAGGTACTATGCTGAAAGGATTCCTAACACTTTAAACTAACATATCTTTCTTCCACGAGACAATTTCGATGAATTAATATTTTTATGTCGCTCTAAGCTACGCTCCGGTTCCTTGAAACCCCTAAAAATTAATTTAATAATTTTGGAAGTTGAAGGCAGAAAGACAGGCAGGCTTCAAGTTTGTAAAGGCCGGCAACGCACTTGTGACTCCCCTGGTGTTGCTAGTGTTTATGGACAGCGGTGATCGCTTACCATCGGAAGACCCGTCTGTTCGTTTGCCTACTAAAATATATATAAAAAAATACCGTTGTCAAACAAACAAACAGACAAAAACTTATTGTATTGCATTCCGTTGCATCAACTACATCACCTGCAAAATAGTTTTTATAAATATCGATGTGATTATTATATAAATGAATGAAATATTGAGGATGTGAATCTATAGGGGCGGGTAAACCTTGTTCGCTAATAAGATTCAAATTGTTTTGTCGGCCACTCGCTCTACTAGTGTTACGCGACACGCGGCGACGTACTAGCACTCTTTGATAAAAGCCGCCGAACACTCCGCGCCTGCGCATTGTTGAATGTATTTTTTGTATTTCGTTGTATTTGTTTGTATTTCGTATTTAATAAAAATGAATATTTATGTAATAAATTAAATAAAATCATTATTTTATGGAACAAATGTGTTACAATAACAAGTTTAATATATCAACAATATATATTATATGTACAGAGGAGAAAACATAAAAAAATGATAGGAAAATACTTTGTTTATTTATAAATTATTTGAAAAAAACAATGTTATCCGTTTCCGATCTCCTCCACATACGTACTACACTGCTTGATCCTTTTTTCCACGGCAAGAAAACTGACGTTGCTAAACGCGTAGTTCTTATAAAAATCGTAGATACTTAGAAGTTTAATAACTCTATATTAAATTAAGATATCGTGACAACAGGTCAAAGCTAATAGGATAAGAACAAAGTGTCCAAGAAATAAAACTAAACAAATGGTTAAAATCTGTCCCGTAGTTATTGCTTGATGCGCGTACAACTATACACCTCTATCATTTTATTTATATAGAATAGATAAATATTTCGGCTACTTTATAGTCATGCGTTGAATAAAGTAACAGAAATATGTGAAACTAATGTTTTATGACATTATTGTTTTTTTTTTTTTTATGTCATAGTTGGCAAACGAACAGGTGGGTCACCTGCTGTTAAGTGATCACCACCATCCATGCACACTAACAACCCCAGAGGAGTCGTAAGTGCGTTGCCATCTTTCGGAGGGAAGGGTTAGGGGTGGGAAAAGGAGAGGAGAGAGGAGAGGGGAGGGGAAATGGGTCTCCGGCGCTCTCACTGACCGAACGAAACGCAACAGTGCAAGCACTGTTACTTCACGTCGGTTTTCTATGAGAGGGTGGTACTACCCCGGGCGAGCCGACCCATTCATGCTGAAACCAATAATAGTTTCAGCGTGGCTCTACCACCATCTAATTTGTGTTTACTTGTGATGTTTACTTTAAAAGATCAACTTCAAATATTCTGGTATGGAAATCCCTATAAAACGATTTTATGAATAAAGAAAATCGCGATTACACAACAATTCTCTAAAAAGATTTTTGTAAATCTGTTAAAACGAATTAAATATTCACGTAGGCTTCCATAATTTATTACGATCAGTTTTCTTTATTATGTATATAACAATGTTGTAATAAAAACAAGAATATTTTGATAGATATAGCAAAGACCTCTCTTGGTCAATAGTGTAGTCAGTTCGGAAAAAAAAAAACCAGGCTCATATAAAACATTGCTATATCTATCAAAATATTCTTGTTTTTATTACAACATTGTTATATACATAATAAAGAAAACTGATCGTAATAAATTATGGAAGCCTACGTGAATATTTAATTCGTTTTAACAGATTTACAAAAATCTTTTTAGAGAATTGTTGTGTAATCGCGATTTTCTTTATTCATAAAATCGTTTTATAGGGATTTCCATACCAGAATATTTGAAGTTGATCTTTTAAAGTAAACATCACAAGTAAACACAAATTAGATGGTGGTAGAGCCACGCTGAAACTATTATTGGTTTCAGCATGAATGGGTCGGCTCGCCCGGGGTAGTACCACCCTCTCATAGAAAACCGACGTGAAGTAACAGTGCTTGCATTGTTGCGTTTCGTTCGGTCAGTGAGAGCGCCGGAGACCCACCTCCCCTCCACTCTCTTCTCTCCTCTCCCTTCCCTCCAAAGGGTGGCAACGCACTTGCGACTGTGGTGTTCTGTGAGGAAGTCGTCTCGCGGTGAAACTCCCAGAACGAGTGCCTGGGAGAGGCGGCGGAGGAAGACCGTCTCCGCCAACGGAGGAAGTCGTCTCGCAGAAGGTCTGCCGGTGAAACTCCCAGAACGAGTGCCTGGGAGAGGCGGCGGACCGCCAACGGAGGACGGGCAGG
>MU158807.1:524765-549407 GCA_015888305.1 Antheraea pernyi | reverse complement strand
CAAAATCTTACATCACTGCGACAACATTACACATATCACCTCCACATACGTGCACGCATACACGCTTACACATGCAAGTGGAAGGGTTTTATTTTTTTCCCTTATCAAACTGAAATAGTTTGGAATATTATCCGATACGAAATATATATAAGGGTTGTTGAGGTATGTATGCTTGGTACACATATATGTTTCAACAACTCATATATGTATGAATAGTTAGCTTAGCTTAGGTTAGCTCAGATATGTCACTGTATCGCGCGAGCAGCGTACTCAAGGGCTCCACGCCGAGGGAACGGACCTAGGCTTGAGCTGCTGCCGAGGGGGCTTTAAATTGGTGCGCCACGGTCTAACAAAGCATTACACTAATGATTTTATAAGCATTAGAACAACGTTATTCTAACATATTTTGGTCTTATGTCTCGTAAATTAAAACTACCTGAAGTTGCATCTGAATGTTACTTGTGAATTTCTTGAGATTATTCGCTTATTGATACCATGCCAGAAACATTTACACAAGAATCAACAACAACTATATAAAATAAATGTATAATACACGTACACACAAATAATTCTTATGCATAAAATAGTTTAGGCCTTACAGAAATGCATAGTGATTTATATTCCAGGCTCTTCCACTGACTTAGTTCTAAAAATTATATTTAGATATCTATTTATTTATTTACAAGGCACACATTACAGATAATAAGTATCTATGTTTACAATGATTAATAGAAAACCAAGGATCTGATTAATAGAAAACCAAGGATCTGATTAATAGAAAACCAAGGATCTGATTAATAGAAAACCAAGGATCTGATTAATAGAAAACCAAGGATCTGATTAATAGAAAACCAAGGATCTGATTAATAGAAAACCAAGGATCTGATTAATAGAAAACCAAGGATCTGATTAATAGAAAACCAAGGATCTGATTAATAGAAAACCAAGGATCTGATTAATAGAAAACCAAGGATCTGATTAATAGAAAACCAAGGATCTGATTAATAGAAAACCAAGGATCTGATTAATAGAAAACCAAGGATCTGATTAATAGAAAACCAAGGATCTGATTAATAGAAAACCAAGGATCTGATTAATAGAAAACCAAGGATCTGATTAATAGAAAACCAAGGATCTGATTAATAGAAAACCAAGGATCTGATTAATAGAAAACCAAGGATCTGATTAATAGAAAACCAAGGATCTGATTAATAGAAAACCAAGGATCTGATTAATAGAAAACCAAGGATCTGATTAATAGAAAACCAAGGATCTGATTAATAGAAAACCAAGGATCTGATTAATAGAAAACCAAGGATCTGATTAATAGAAAACCAAGGATCTGATTAATAGAAAACCAAGGATCTGATTAATAGAAAACCAAGGATCTGATTAATAGAAAACCAAGGATCTGATTAATAGAAAACCAAGGATCTGATTAATAGAAAACCAAGGATCTGATTAATAGAAAACCAAGGATCTGATTAATAGAAAACCAAGGATCTGATTAATAGAAAACCAAGGATCTGATTAATAGAAAACCAAGGATCTGATTAATAGAAAACCAAGGATCTGATTAATAGAAAACCAAGGATCTGATTAATAGAAAACCAAGGATCTGATTAATAGAAAACCAAGGATCTGATTAATAGAAAACCAAGGATCTGATTAATAGAAAACCAAGGATCTGATTAATAGAAAACCAAGGATCTGATTAATAGAAAACCAAGGATCTGATTAATAGAAAACCAAGGATCTGATTAATAGAAAACCAAGGATCTGATTAATAGAAAACCAAGGATCTGATTAATAGAAAACCAAGGATCTGATTAATAGAAAACCAAGGATCTGATTAATAGAAAACCAAGGATCTGATTAATAGAAAACCAAGGATCTGATTAATAGAAAACCAAGGATCTGATTAATAGAAAACCAAGGATCTGATTGATCTGATATCTGGAAACTGTATGGAGTATAATCAATTAAAACATCTCTTGCTTGACGTTTTTATACCTTAATCCCTTTACGCAACGATCAAGAACGAATGTACAAATTTTCAACTGAAATGGATGGACAATACAATGACATTAACCACTTATGCACGGACGTTAAAAGTTTTATAAAAATATTGTATATGTCCTAGTGCGAGCATCCAGCAGTCGGAATTAACACATAAATAGTAACGCATATTTTTATTACAGAATCTTGCGAAGATTTGAATGGTCACAGGTGTTTGTTACGCATATTTTTATTACAGAATCATACGAAGATTCCAATTATCACAGGTGTTTGTTAACAAATAGAAAATAATAGATGGCACTGTTAACAAACCCCTGTGATAATTCGAATCTTCGTAAGATTCTGTAATAAAAATATGCGTTACTATTTATGTGTTAATTCCGACTGCTGGATGCTCCCATTATGACGATATATGATGTAACAATATGAAACATTTGCAGATATCTATATATGTGTAAACATTGCTTTCTTCCTTTATTTGTATTTGGAGTTTGGTCACAAATTGGCCTCGTCACGCCTGAGATTACCACTAAAACAAAGCATATACTATTTATAATCAATAAAAAAGTGTGTGTGTACTTATTAGTACACCCGTTTAGAAGTTATACTTCTTTGGCGTAACAAGATAAAAATCTTTTCAAAAATTTTTTTCTCAAAAATTCTACGTTTGTAGAAAAAACGACACTAAGTTTTAATACAAAGAAATACAAACAACAAATACAAAGAAACAAAGTATTGACTATAGCTAACTTCAGGGTGTCGGTTTATCGTGACGGTGTGCGCGCATAGTAAATAATTACTCTCATCATTTTTCCCTAACGCGCTAAAAGAAGTATAACTTCAATAAAAAAACTTAAGCTGTTTTTAAAACCAGACATGATCAACAAACACTGTTACAATCACTTACGTTTAAGTACCGCGAATGGAATCAAAGATAATTCCTACTGTTATATTATTTACTAGCCGACCCGTGCCCACTTCGTTGGGCGGTAATACGTAAGCGTGGAATGGTTATTTTGCGCTAAAACGCAGCGGAAGCTCTGAAAAGGAAAAAAATACCTCGATTTTGCAACATTATTCATTGCTGCTCCGCTCCTATAGGTCTTAGCGTGATGATATGACGTATATAACCTTCCCTGATAAATGAGCTATATGACACTGAAAGAATTTTCAAAATCGGACCAGTAGTTCCTGAGATTACCCCTTACAACGTCACAAACTCACAAATTCACAAACTCTGCCTCTTTATAATATTAGTATAGGTTACAACACTGTCGTAAGAAGGTGAAGTTTATGAATTTTGATGGAGGAAGCAGTAATCTATTTATTTATTTACATGTGGATATAGCAACAGTCAACAGTCAAGAACGATAATACAATAACAATAATAAAACGCGACCCGCAGAAGCAAATAACTATTTCGGGCTATTTCGCCATATACATGGTGGTTGCGACCCAGTCAGGCTGTAATAACCTTTTTTTTTTTTTTTGCCGCCGGGCTCCTACCTATAGAGGGACAGACCGGGTACACACCGGCTGCCCCCCCTTGTCCGCCGGACCCGTGCAATGAGGAGATGGGCCCCCCGGCCCATCCCCTCAGGTCCGGCTACGGTGGCAGGAGGAGTTGGGCGAAGCGCCTTCTCCTCCTGCCTGTCCTCCTTTGGCGGAGACGGCCACTTTGAGGGTCTGCCTCGCGGGCCCTCTCCGCCTCCTCCTTCTGCGAGATGACCTCCTCGCAGAAGGAGGCCATCGCTCGCCACGCCTGTTCGCTGCCGAGCATGGCCGAAACCACGCTCGGCAGCGATAAGTCCGGTCCTACCGCCGCCGCCAGAAGGCGGCGCTGCTCCCCCCACGCAGCACACTCAGACAGAGTGTGCTGTGCGGTATCTTCGACAGCGCCGCACTCGTGGCAGGCGGTGGTCGGCTCCCTGCGTGCGATCCGGTGCAGGTACCACCCTAAACAACCGTGTCCGGTGAGTACCTGCAGCAGCCTAAACGTCAGGGAGCCCCACTCCCTCTCCTTCCACGCCCGCAGGACCGGGCGGACGGCGTCCACAGTGAATCGCCCGAAACGCTCGTCCGCCAGGTCCTGCTGCCACCTTACGACGGCGTCCTCTCTTTGACGCCGTCTCTCCGCCTCTACCTCCCTGGGAGCCGGGGGCTCCCCCCTTCGTTTCCTCGCCGCCGTGAACTCGTACACGGCGGCGAGAACTCCTGCCTCCAGCTCCCAGGGCAGGGAGCCGGCGAGCACACAGGCCGCCGCCGAGGACACCGTCCGGTACGCCCGGATCGCCCTCAGTGCCACCGTGCGCTGCGCACTTCGCAGCGCACGCACGTTGACGGCACCGAGGGCGTCGGCCCAGACCGGAGGAAAGCTTTCGCCATTGCCTCGTTCGTTATTCAACAGGGTGCACCACGTGCAGGTGAGGTTGCCTTAAGTGTCTCAAGTCTTATGATGTTATTCGACACCCCTTACACCCCATAAAATTACATACAAATACACTATACACACATAATACTACACACGGAGCAGCACAGTGCAAGCGTTACAGGAACGCCAAGCCTGTAAGGTAAGCGCCTTTATAATTGCATTTGATTTATTAGAGTTGCTGTGTAAATCACAGTTTCACTGAGAGTAGTCACGATTCCGAATTGAAATATTAATGGACCCAGCACCAATTCGGTTTTGCGGTGGTGATCATCTTATACAGATATATAGGTACAATTATAAATATTGTTTAAATGACAGAAAACTACGTTCATGGTTTCTCGTTATTATAATAACACAAACAGAACTATAAAATACACAGAATGGTCGTTTGTTATCAAAACGCGTTGAGATTACTAATTTAATAACCTATTTATAAATAATCTAATATACATGATAATAGGAACTGTAATATACAAATATTCCCCTTTTTGTTTCCACCGACTTCCTAACGTAAAAGGCAATAATAGTTATCCAAGTTTTCTTTCGTGGTAAAGGTAATTCTCGAAGGGTTCGTTCAGTTGGTTTACTTAGTATTAGAAAAGTTTGCTTAGGCCCCTACAACACTAGATAATAACGCAATATAAATATTTTAGTTATAAATGAATTTCGCCACTCGAGGCGTTTAACATCGGCCACCTGTTCTTTATAAAACATTTTTAAGTATCGGTTGAATCTGTGTTGAATTCTAATTAAACTAAATACAATTTAGTTCAAGGGAAATGTGTTCGGCTTAGTTTTTAAAAATCATAAAAATATTTTATAAAATATGTCATAACAAAATATGATTATGAATTTAAAAAAAACTTCATTGACTTACCATTAATTGGTAAAAACTGGAAGATATAAAAAAAATTTGACTACCGCATTTTTTCTATGCATTTTATTGGAAATGAAATTCCTTTGAGGCTTAATCTTGTCAAAGTGACTATACGTTTCGGCATAGGACTCTTACTATTCGATGCGAAATTTTCCGTAGATAGTTTTAAACATTTTTGAAGTGAAACTTCCAATGCGATTTCCAACAAGGTTGCGTTAAACGTCCAACGCTCCTGAGGAGGGGGAATAGAAAGAGATAGAGCGAAAAAAATAATCAAACATTTCGTATTTTACTTTAGTCATCATATTCCCATTGTAAATGTTATAGATTTGGATATTTCTCCACTCGAAAATGATAATTAAAAGATGCGATCAATTGTGAATTGTAAGCAATATTAATAAAATTTGTCTTAAGAAACAATATGATTTCACTAAAAATCTATTTCTACCCCTTCCTATTTTCATTTCCACATTAAGAAGTTTCACTGCTTCCGCGCGGAGGGACTGCACGCACTATTTTTTTTAAATTAATTGACATTTTGCTATTTTTTTAATGCCGATCTAAAGGAACCGGAATTAGCGAGTACATTTTATGGTAAAAACATGTTACAAACGTCGTGCATAAGTATTATTAAAACCTAAATGTGATTTTAACCTGTAGCAAGGTGTTGCACGAGAGAAAGATTGTGAAGCGAAATTTTCAAAAGATATATCTGGAGAGGAAATACATTTTCTTACTCGTAAAATTTGTAATAATAAGTAAATAAACGGGAAAAAACGTAACACAGATCTAAAATATATTTTCTAAATATGTTTTCTGAGTGTGATTCTGACATATGCAAAAGTAGAGCCGTAGGAAATTCGTTTAATTTCCGCTAAAAATCCATTATTGTCAGAAGCCAAAATTAGTAAACTTTCTCCCATCAAAGCCGTAATAACAACTCGAAGTTGAATAGTCCTATTTATCGAGCTTATTATTGAACCGTCAAATTTTAACGTTACTTCACAGGGAATTGCTTTCGGTGTAAATGTTCGTTTACTAATGACGAGGAATACATTGAAATTACTCTTATTTATTTTTGTTGTAATAAATAATTTTTTAATTTTTATTTTATACTAGCTGTACCCGCAGCTCCGCACGCGTTTTTTTAAATCGTATTAAAGAATTATAGAATTTTGAGACTATGTACGACGCGCACGCCACTAAAAGTAACATGTAACGTTTACATTAGATATATAAATACAAAGAGCGTGCCAAATGAGGATTGTCATCAGCATAATATTTGGAACCATAACCAACCATATAACTACCTCAGTGCTCACTTACACTGTATAAGGAACTATTGAAACAATAACTAAAATATTATTATAAAGATTTATATTTACATTACATTTAATATACATTGCCATTATTATAATTAAGATTTAGTCACTATACAAAACATAAATGCTTGTCTGTTCCGCAACAAATTGTATTATGGAACTCTTTACGTAATACGTTTATAATCTAAGATCTCATTAGGAAGACCTCTATAATTATAATGTCGAATTGTAAACAATAAGCCGATAATTATTTCTCTCATTAAAAATAAAGAATGAGTTGAAATCTTGCTAAATTTCATGCAGACAAAGTTGCGGGTAACAGCTAGTTTAAAATAGAATAACCCCCATTTATTTTTTATTAGGTTCGCTATCTACCAGTGGAAGTCCCGTAAAAATCGGTCTAACCGTTTTGGTAATAGCACAGCGGGCGAAGCCATGGTTAACATAGTCTAAACTAAAATTGTTTAAATTACTTTTTATAAGATCAGCTATCTGCCAGTGGAAGTTACCTGAATGAAGATCGATCGAACCGTTTTGGAAATAGAATTGCGGGCGACGTCACGGTTAATAACTAGTCTAAATTAAAATTACTTTTTATAAGATCAGCTATCTGTCAGTGAAAGTGCCGTGGAAATCGGTCCAACTGTTTTGAAGATAGCATGGCAGACGAGTCGCGGTTAACAGATAGTCTAATTTAAAGTAGCCTAAGTAACGCGCTGTAATTTTTTCTATCTGCCAGTGAAATTCACGTCAAAATCAGTTCAGCCGTTTCGAAGTTTAGCCGGATCAAACAGACAGACAGACCGACAAAAATTTTAAAAATTGCAATTTTGTTATGAGAAGCGTGTATACTTTCATACCCAATCAGTGAAAAAGTTGTTATTTTGATATTACATATGATATTATATTACATTATATGTATAGATAGAAGAAGAAGATTTCTGTAACCAGAATTTTCATAGAATTCTAAGACTTGTATTTTCTCGTGATGTTTTCAGACAATTTATCAGGAGACCTTCCTTATTCTTGTGTCTGCGTTTAATACACCTCAATTCCCTAAAAACTTTGCAAAACATATTAAAATACTATGTGTAGAGTCGAATAAATCTTAGCGTTAAAAATCACACACACATTCATACACGTTTTTACACAGTTTATCAATTCATCAAAACATGATGGGCTGCATAATCTCAGTGCAAAATATCAATTTTAGATATACGCAGGCTTTTACCACGAGTACTACGTACTCACTACAAGTCGCTAGCCTGACGCAAACGCAATACGGTCGGTCATGCTTACTAGCATGTCATGATGCGAAATTATAAATTTATCCCTTGTCAAAAGAATACCGCTCAATGCACATAAGAAGTTATCACTTCAATAAATTACGGGACGTCTTAATTGAAATATTAGTATACAGTATTAAATATATTAATTGTTACATTTGTTATGAGATTTACGAGTATATAAAATACTGCATTCAGTATTTAGAATACATGAATTTATATATTCCTGGACTTTTAAGGCAACAATGAGAAGCGTTAAAGATGAGGATAAAAAGATCGAATCTCAGCACACAACATGTCGGAAGAAAAACATGTTGTGATCCTACTCAAGTGAAGTAAAGAAGTTCAATAACTCTCGTCTATCTAGATTAAAAAAAAAATGCTGAGTTTTTAATTATACAGAAAGTTATTTTATCTCTTGAAATCCCTATCATTCCTTTCATGTATTATAATTTCAAAGACAGAACCACTTTTCGTATTCGACAGCCTGAAACTGCTTAATTTAGGATCCAAACTTTATTAAATTTTTACTCTCAGAGACAGCAGCGTTTCTTACAAGACTGGAAGACGGTTCTAACTGTTAAAATGAAAATTTTGATTAAAACCTCACAGGACTTAATTACTGCTATATCAAATTTTACACTGAATTTCCATTTTATGCACGTTCGTCCTGTGGAAATAATACATTCAGTTACATACTGAATAACGATCTTATATGCATTTGTGGTGCCTAATTAAATAGGTAATCATTGGTAACAGCTTTTATTACTTGGTAACGCTACTGTAGTATATGAATCATAGGGTTGTAGCATCAACACGAACTGAACGTATAATAGTAGCTTCTTCTTTGTTATTTGCTTATTTTTGATGACATAATAGATAGGGGATCTGGATATGTAGATTTGATATACCAGGTAACTGTTTAGATAGTAGCAATATTTCTAGAGGACCCTCTGCACTTGATTGTCGTTCTAAATAAATTAAAAAATAGATGCTTAATATTTGACCTAATTATCTAGAAAAATATAAAAATCATCACAATCCTCTACGGGTTTATGTTAAAGCAGAGTGCCAATGACCATCGGGTGATTTCACTTTCATTTGAAAGGGAACGTGGGAACGTCAGGAACAGAACAAAAGGGTTTATTGCCTATTCACTATCGAAAGTTATTAACTCCAGGTCGCCCATTGCAACTTTTGGCACCGGTCATTGCATTTAGATTTTCTTGGTTGTTTATTAGTATTTGTTTTAATATGATTATAATGTACAGACTACATTAATATGTAATTATAATTATTCCTTATAATGTACAGACTACATTTAATTCAATATCACCCAGAAATACCTACCCATGATATCGTGTAAAATTAACTGATAATTGTGTCTTGACTTGCGATAAATTTCTTTATTTTCATAAAGTTATCTTTACTTAGAATTTGAGAGCCTTATCACCTTATTTAACTGCCTGGTTTTGTTTCAAATGTATGATTAATTTCAATTTTCATTTAGACACAGATTTTTTAATGTTTATACAATATAAAAAAAGTGGCAAATAACTGAGTAGCCATAATGAAAACCTTTGATAATTAATATACATCCATTAGTATTTTTTGGTCATCTATACCAAGTGGTAATAGGATAGTTTTTACTCACAGGATTACAAATCAAATCAAAAATACTTTATTCAGTTTAGACCCTCATAAGGCGCTTATGAACGTCAAAACTATCACCGGTTCGGAATATAACCCATCCATCGAGAAGAACCGGCAAGAAACTCGATCGGGTACATCTTTTTAACATATATATATTTCGAATACATTATACGTCACGGTACCGTTTTTAGTGGATGCACAGAGAGGAGTCAATTCCAGACATCACCATCGTTCACATAATGATCCACTCTATAATAGCCTTTCAACATTAAAACCTGCTTGACATAGCACTTAAATTTACAGTCCGGCAAATCGGTAATATGTTTTGGGACTTTTTAAGATTGGGATTGATTAAGGTAACGTATTCTGAAAAGTAATTACTTCCCAAATCCAAAAAAATATAATTGTAGAAGAACAGTTAAGGATTATTAGACAAAAGAGATACAATACAAAGCGCGAACTTTAAAATCAAATTTATGTACAATAGTATCCTTTTTCAATGTAATTTCAGTAAATTTGATTTCTCTCAGGATTAAACAAGCGAAAGGTTGTTGAATATTATAAGTAAATTACGTTTTAAGGGTTTTTCGTGAAGAGATAAATTCTTTTATTTCGATAGTGAGAATCTCTTCTAATATTTAATTCAGATTCATCGATATAAAGCTTAAAGGCAGTAGGTAAATAATTATTATTGGAAAGTCTACAAAATATATATCACGTATTGGAATGGAGACATGACTTTATATAATCTTTGAGAGAAGTTATATATATCCCTAATTTTACTTTCTGGTACATGCCCATCTAAAGCCGTCCTTTATATCAACTATCATTACTTTATGTGTACGTATAACGGAGTAAAATAACATTGAATTAAATAAAAAAATACCTAAAACTAACAACTAAGAACATAATTAGTTTGCATGTCATTCGAATGACTACACCATGAGAATGTCGCTTCAATATAATCTGGTTCGGTCGAACGGTGTTTAATAAAACCTTCTTGGTGTTGACGTACATTTGATTTAATTTAAGTAAGTATTAACATGATTTATAATGCATGAAAACGTCATAACGCCATCTAGCGAGAGAAAAGAGAAATATAAATATTTTATTTTATTCTAGTACTTTCAAATTCATGACAGTTATGAGCTAGTCGTAATTATACACTAACAATTTCTTATGAGTGGGACATCTGTGTTTTATTTATTTATTTACATGTGGATATAGCAACAGTCAACAGTCAAGAACGATAATACAATAACAATAATAAACCATAGTAAACTAAACTGAAAACCGAAAACGCTTTATCACATAGAAACGTAACTTAACTTACACTGTTAATAATAATAATTAAATTATATAATAGTAAATACTGCAAAACATTAAACTTAGAGAAAAAAAAAATAGAATAAGAATAAACGAACAAAAGTGAAAAAGAACTAATTTATGAAAACTAAAATTAACATATTGGAAAAAGACAAGACAGCAAACATAATTGAAAATATTGAAATATGATATACTTACTAGCTGCAGTTGAAATGGTCATGGATATAAAATGTGTTTAATTGTCTTTTTGAATTTGAATGCCCGATGGTCAAATATGTCTAATGAAATGTGCTTGGATGAGATCTCATTATATAAACGAGTCATACGTACAATTGGGTTATAGTAAGATGTATTATTCTTATAAGTTTTAAGGGTGAATGTTTTAGGAAAACGAAAATCAAAATTGGTGTTAAAATTTAGAGACTCTAGCAAGGAGGGAGATGAGATATAATTGTGCAGTAATTTGTGAAGAAATTCTAAATCATGTTGTTTTCTACGAGCATGTAATGGTATAATATTATATTTATTTAATCTGTCATAGTATGAAGAGACACTACGACCATGACCATGTTTTGGAATCATTACACTTGATTTCACATACATATCTATATTTAACTCATAGTTACCAACTTATTTACTATTGCACTACAGAGCGATAATATCCTAAAATAATATAAAACAAACTTGCTTCCCACGTCTGTCTGTGTGTCACTAACTTCTTTAAACTACGCAAAGTATTTCAAAACAGTTTTCCTTATCAGCTACAACATTTCTTGGAGTGACTTACATTACTACCACAGACTATAGACTTCATGAGATATATCATAATAATTTACGAGATTGTAAACGTAATTGTTAAATGCCTAAATAGTCCGTGGTGGTGTTTCTTTATGTTCTAACAAACATAATCTTTGTTTATTTAATAAATCATTCAAAGTATTGTTTACCCAAAGGTTTAATTTCGCCATTATAATTATTGAAAATTCTCGCAAAAAAAAGCTTTAAACAATTAACAATAGTGTTGAAATAAAATACAATTTAAAAAAATACTACTACTTCAAACTTTTTCTCCGTGGGTAATTTTCGTAATGTAGGAATAAGTTGTTTTCGAATTTTTTTACTTATAACAATAAACTGGTCAATAACTTCAGTACAAAAAAATATGTGTACTTATGTACACGCATTAGAAGTTATACTTCTTTGACGTAACAAGATAAAAATCTTTTCAAAACTTTTATCTTTCGCCTTATTCTACGTTTGTAGAAAAAACGACAGTAACAGTAGAAAAAAGGTATTTAATACATTGAAAGTTTTAATACAAAGAAATACAAAGAGACAAAATGTTGACTATAGCTAACTTCAGGGTGTCGGTTTTTAGTGACGGTGTGCGCGCGCATCGTAAAAATTTACTCTCATCATTTTTCCCTAACGCCCCAAAAGAAGTATAATTTCAATAAAGACTCGATTGACAAAAAGAGGAGATTTGGAATAGAGGTAAAGTATCATTTACTCAACGATTTTCTCTTTCACTGTTTTTATTTACAATAATAAAATGGATTATTCGCAAGTATTTTTGCCAAATATTTTCCCACTAATCTATTTTCCCCGAATCTTTATGTGATTAAATATCTTAGGTACTTCAAAGGTTTGAGATCGAGGTCACCTGTGCTAAATATATTTCAAATGAACATTATTGAAGATACGAAAGATTTCAAATAAGCGCAACAAAGAAGTTGTTTGTGTGACAAATCTTATGAAGCTTCTTTGATTTCATCCTTACATCCTTATATTTATAGATACGGATGTGCGTTTGTTTATTTGTTATGATTTTACGTCTTGTATACACGTTCTCATGTATACAGAAAAGGACATACAAAAGTACTGTTCCCGAGGCATAGGTAAAATCTACTAGACCAGCGAATAAAGCGAATATAAGTATCAAAGTGTAAAAAATGGGTAGGATATTACTTGTCTATAGTTTAGGCAGTCATGGCATAACATTAATACAATGCGACTGTACTAAGTCGAGGTCGATTGCTAGTGTATCTATAAGTAAGGTATATAAGTGGGTTACTCAAAAACAACATATGACCAATGCGATTGAGTTATACAAAATTGTATGAAACTCATACATATACTATTATACATTATCATAAACTGTTGACTACAACACTCGCGTGTATTATTAGTACATAATTACATTTTCTTGAAAGAATTTACACAATTATATATTGTGTACATACAACCTAATTGTTGGCCAGTGGTCGAAATTCGACTAGAACGCGAAGTACGAAACTTTTCCTTCAAGTTTTACGATACGGATAATTGTATCTTTTTGATATTGTTTTGACTAAATGGTTAAAATTGTATTCAGTATTTCAGTAAGTTCAGTACATAAGTAGCTTGATGTATGAAGAATATATACTTAAACGGCTTGGACTCGTCGATGGCATGAAACACAAAATTATATCCTATTTTTATATTGGTAACACTCTTCAATAACTACTAAACCAAAATATAATAAAGAAAATCAGTTAAGAAAAAAAGGACAAAAAGGTCCTCTACTATTTTATTGGCGCGTATTTATATCCCGATGTATTACATATTCTAGTATCTGGTTATTTCCAAATATTTCGTTTACCATGGAATAGAATGTCAACCAAACAACTGAAGGTCAATCTGTTAATTCTGTCAACGGTTCTCAAAATTTCTTTACTATCTTCTGTCTAACTCGTTTTTTATATGTCGATTTTTTAACCAAAGAGTAGACAATTCCGAATGATTTTTCAAACCTTATTTTTTCATAGAAAATTGTCCTGATAATTACATTATATTACCATTACAATTGGGTGGTAGATTCACGCTAAAGCTATTACTTTAGTTTCAGCATGAATGGGTCGGCTCGCCCTGGGTACTACCACCCGACCCACAGAAACACCGACGTGAAGTAACAGTGCTTTCATTGTTGCATTTCGTTCGGTCAGTGATAGCGATGGAAACCCACTTCCCCTTCCCCTTCCCTCCCTTCTCCCTTGCTAGAAATGGACTATGGACGGCGGTGATCACTTAGCATCAGGTGACCCATCTGTTCGTTTCCCTCCTATGATATAAAATAACAATACACGCGAACCAAAACAAGAAACAGCTAAATAGGCGCGGCGCAGCCGTTCTGAAGTGTTACGTGTATATACATTCGGCAATCTTTATCTATATAAAAGATAATTTCTTGAAATGATTTCAGTACTCCGTTGATTTGGATCCGCTGGAATAAGTTATTATTAAGAGGTAGAAGCAATCAGACAAATTTTCCACCCGAGAGACGTGGTAGTCTCGAGGCCCTTTTTAAGATGTAACGCAATCACATGCTCATATTACCACTCGCTGAGAGGTAACTTTGATGAACTCGCATTTAAATTTCAGATCATTCGGAATAAATTTGCAACTTAACACCGTTTCACGGTATACTTGCTATGTTTTTTATGTTCTCTCTTTTAAACGCAAGCGGTGGTCGGTTTCTAGTTGCTTCATTAAAATCGTAGCGAAACTTTACCTACAAAGCTTTAATCTAGCCGCTGATAATAATAGATGTTACGGATTTGCTGCTCTCCTCTACGAAGTTCATACAAAATAGTAGTGAAAAACAACCTAAATATGTATAATAAAATGTTTACAAAAACACATTTTTATATTTAACTAGCGGGCACGGCAGACGTTCTCCCGCCCTGATTATAAAAAAATCCTTGACAAATTATATACCAAAACCTTCCTCATGAATCACTTTATCTACTGGTGAAACCGCATGAAAATCCGTTCAGTAGTTTTTGAGTTTATCGCGAACAGACAGACAGACAGACGCGGTAGGGGACTTTGTTTTATACTATGTAATGATCTGGGAAAAAATTATGTATAAAGAGTTTAAATTGTAAAATGATGATTTTTTGCACTATTTAGTTAACAAAGAAAGAAATTGTTTATTGTCGGAACAAACCATACAATTACCTTAAATTAAACAAACAAATAAGGCAAAAAAAGAAATACATGTCAAAAATGAAGAAAAAAAATCCAACAATCGGCAAACCCATTCAGCCAATATGTGCAGTACAGCAGTAGTACTGCAGCGCTGATTTTCTATGGGAGCCTTTGTGGTTATAAGCGAACGTTCAGTCGGTTATAATTAATATTAGAAAAATTAAAGACCAAACCTAAAGTACAAACAAGTAATACAGCATACATAACACGTCACCGATGTTCACATAAAATAAGTATAGCTATTGTAACTACAAATTTTTACAGTTTTTAATTACATTTTTAATTAGTTGATTGCACGGCTAACTCGGTGATTAAAGCCTTCGCCTAGCCTTTACTCCTGCGATGAGTGTTTCGGGTACAAATCTAATAACAATGTTTTGTTAATCCACCAATTATTGTTTTAAATCTAGGTGAATTTCGTTTACGTGAATACGTTTGTATGTCTCCGAGTTGTTTAAAAGTAATCCTGTACATATATTAAAATGTGAATGATTCTTTTTGGTGACACCAAAATGAGTACAATTGCAAATTTATTTAGAGTACATATGTACACAAAAACCAGAAGAAAACAGTACAATTTTGATACTAAAAGATTTAAAAATAACGATTATTTCTTATCATCAATAAACGTGTCTAAGATACTAAAATTGAGTAAATATATTCAAAGTTTACAGAACTTTGAGAGCAATAATAAAATAAGCAGAAAATAAATTAGTATGTTATATTTTTTCATAGAAATTTTACATTACAATTTATACTGATAATTCAAGTATTTATAAAAATACAATGTATTAGAATAAATGTTAATAATTAAAGTCATTAAAACGTAAAGGTATTCTACACTAATTGAAGCGATACGCCGATAATTAAACGCGGTTCATAGTTCAAGGCATATTGTGCATATCTCCATTATTATTAAGAGCTTGAGAACGAATGGAACGTGAAATTAACATCAATAGATGTTCAAACTGAGGCGTGCCAAATTAAATAACGAACCATTAGCACTGCCTGTTGTTCCCCAACGTTGAAATTGTTTTAGATTCCTCACCTCAAAATATTGTTACGTACATATATACGATAGAATAAATAAACGAATAATTGAAATTAAAAATATCGCTAATCTATATTTTAGATAATAATAAAATATTTACAAAAAAAAAAAATAACCGACTTAAATATCAAAAAAGTCTAAACAATAAACAATAAAGCACCAAAAAGCGAAACATAACTAACTTATTAAATTAAATTAAACATGTCAGTATATGCTCTACCTAATAATCTCTCTGAAGTCGTTGCCAACCAACATTCACATATCTACTTATAAAACTTAAGTTCACTCTCGCGTCCCGCGTATTGTATATATTTTTCTACCTAGTACAAATTTGGATAACAGTGGCGACCAGCGATGGATAGTCAGTGGCGACCAGCGATGAATAGTATAGTGGTGACCAGCGATGGATAGTCAGTGGCGACCATCGATGGATAGTGTGTTCCAGGCTGGCATGACAGTCCTCGGCGACGGCCACCACCTGGGGCCCACATAGTGGTGGAGGGCGCTCGGATCAGGGTGGGGACCCGGATGAAATGAAATATGGGGGGCGCAGCGCCGCATTCTGGCGGCGGCGGTGGGAACGGACTTATCGCTGCCGAACGTGGTTTCGGCCATGCTTGGCAGCGAACAGGCTTGGCGAGCGATGGCCTCCTTCTGCGAGGAGGCCATCTCGTAGAAGGAGGATGCGGAGAGGGCCCGCGAGGCAGGCCCTCAAAGTGGCCCTCTCCGCCAAAGGAGGACAGGCGGGAGGAGGCGGCGCTTTGCCCAACTTCTCCCGCTACCGTTGCCGGACCTGAGGGGATGGGCCGGGGGGGCCATCTCCTCATTGCACAGGTTTGGCGGACGAGGGGGGACAGCCGGTGTGTACCCGGTCTGTCCCTCTATAGGTAGGAGCCCGGTGGCCACCTTCGGCGGCTCTACAAGGTTGATTAGCTTGAACGATCCCTTACCGCCCCCACAAAACGGTCTGTCGGTACACCGTGGGGTTTTAGTCTGTGCGAGTCGGACATAACCCACCCTCTCCCCCGGGAGGGAGGCGTATCCATAAGGGATTTCCCCACGTTAAAAAAAAACCAGCGATGGATAGTGTGTCACTCGGTGGTCTCCATTGTTTTTGGACTGTACTGTGCTTACCATCAGGCATGGTGTAGTTATTTTACGGTGCTACTATAATAAAAAAAATTGGGTTGTTATTTAGTAATTTTTATTATTAAAAACTAAACATAGATAATATGCGGAGAATGTGTGTCGCCATCTATTGATAAAATAGAGAGAATTTACTACTTTTGTGATCGCTCCAAAACAGTCTTATATAGTATATAAAAATACTTATATAACACAGTTATCACACTAAAATAACTTCTCATAAGAAAATGCTTTTATTGGTTTTCAATTTTATTCAATCCTGTGGCTTTTGTACTGTTACAAAACCTATATCTCCCACGGAAATACTATGTTAAAATACACACGTTATAATTACGAAATGATAATTAAAACATTTTTGATACATAATTATATGATATACGGTTATAAATCAAACAGATTAATTAGTGTCCTGTTACGATAACTAAGGATGCAAAGATTACAAATATCGGACGTCAGTATATCGATTATCGATAAGTGGTATATCCACCGTTTTAACTCAATATTACCGATATTTTAGTATTTTTAATAAGAACTAGAAATACGACCATAATGAAAGTAGTAAGCTACAACGTTAATCATAATGGAATCGCCAATGATATAAATCAATATCAAAGTCTATTGTTTCTAAAAACAATAAATTAAACCCAAAATTTAAAAAAAAACGGCGGTATATTTACACATGCACTGTGACTTTTACCAAGAAAGGTGTTTTAATATAAAAAATTTAAAGTGCTAAAGTTTGACGCTTTTATATTTTGTCGTCTATACGAACAGCATAGACAATATCCAAAGAACCCTTAGAAAAGGCTGTATGCGTGGTATTACAGGTCTTGTAAAATTGGGCATTTCACGTGTCAAACACGACTCACTAGCATCTCATGCGAGCAGCAGCCTTTGTACCGTAAATTGAATCATGAGCCAGCTTTAATAAATTACGCGTTAAGTAGACCTGACTACCTTTTAGAGTTCGCTTCACTTGCCCTCTGCGAGAGTAATTTGATATTCCTATATTCACGGCTAATAACTCCAATTAGCAGACTGTATCGAATTAATCACTCAAAACTCCCTCTAACAGGTAGCCAGGTGTGGCCGATCGATCAACGTGTCCCGAAAGAATTGAAGAAGTAAAACTTTATTAAATTATTGCATTCTCCCTTCGAATTGTTCGAGGAAAAGTAAACGTTTACGTTCGAGATGGAAGCGGGAGGGAGGTTTATTGAACAACTTTCGATCACTTTGCCTGTTTCACGTATTTAAATAATCGGAATGAATTTTAAGTAGATGTAAAAAAATGGTTAATTTTTTTCATATTTATTGTGATGATTTATTTATGTTATAAGAAATTGGAATATTTCACAGGTATTATATTTTTAACTGGTAGAGCCACGCTGAAGCTATTACTGGTTTCAGCATGAATGGGTCAGCTCGTCCGGGGTAGTACCACCCGACCCACAGAAAACCGACGTGAAGTAACAATGCTTGCATTATTGCGTTTCGTTACGTCAGTGAGAGTGCCGGGTACCCACCTCCTCTCCCTCCTCGCTCTCTCCCTCCCACATACAAGCTTGAAATGCACTTGCGACTTCCCTGGTGTTGCAAGTAGCTGGTGTTAGCTGGTATTGTAGGTAGTGATCATTTAACATCAGGTGACCCACGTGTTCATTTGCCTCATATGATATTTAAAAAAAACGTAAGCTTCATAATGACAAGTATGACAACATGTTGTTCTAATTAGTTTCTATAAGAATACCATGGTAAGAATGGTAGAAATATGAAAGAAGCTTCCGCTCCCCTAACTAAAGAGTGCTGAAGGAACTCTGGAGCATCCGATATAGTACACACACTCTTTGCTGCAGACGGAGGATGGATATCCAATGTAGAATTTCTCAATGCAACGCAATTTTCAGAATTCCTCGTAGTACAACGGTAATTTAGTCACTGTACATCAAACAATTAATAAGAATTTCAACGTATTTTGGCTTCACAAGATGGTCAAAAACTGTATATACTAACATTATTACATTTTAACGCAGAAACATATAACATCAATACATTCCATACGTAGAGTAACTAACACGGTCACACGCTTCTTTCTCATTAAAAACGACATGACATTCGGATGTATGTATTCTTTCTACATCCGTGACAAAGGTATCGTAAAATAAATATAGATCTTTTAAAAACAGAAAGTTATTTGAAAGGATAATAGCTTTGCTATATAATGTACAAGTCAGTGTAGTTTGACATCGACGGAATCAAAAGTTTAAAACGTGTGAAACCCTTAGAAAATTGAGAACCAAACTTTAAGATGCTACAATAATTAACGAAGACGCGACCTGTATTTTATACAGTTATCTAATAATAAAAATACATAAAGCGGAATAATTAATAAGACGGAGCCTTGAATGGAGACAAAATAATTAATGTTAAATGTCAATAAACAACTCCATTTCAAATTACCAACAGTAACACTGGCTCGATGGTTCTTTAATGTCTCTATACAAAATAACTATACACTTCCAAATTGGCCATAAATTTTTTTCGGGCACGATTTTACAGTTTTGTGGGCCCCATCAAAATCCAAGCTAGGCTGTGTTGGTCCCACGATTCGAGTGTTCACTGAATATATGCTTTAGAGCAAAAATCTCATTGTAAAATGTTGTCATCGTTGTGAAATTAGAGTATGTAACTATATTCTGGTACTAACTAATCTGAACTCTGTGTGACTAACTTATAAAACTAATAAAACTCACAGAAAACCGACGTGAAGTAACAGTGCTTGCATTGTTGCGTTTCGTTCGGTCAGTGAGAGCTCCCCTCTCCATTCTCCCAAATACGGGCTGACAACGCACTTGCGACTTCCATATTATAAGAGTCAAACGGGTCACCTGATGTTAAGTGATCACCTCCGTCTATAGACACTAGCAATACTAGAGGAGTCGCAAGTGTGATGCCAGCCTGTGTTTGGGAAGGGAGAGGGAGGAGGAGGGGAGGGAGCAGAAGGGAAGGGGAGGGATGAGGAGGGTAAGTGGTGAGGGGCAGTGGGCGCTCTCACTGACGAAAAGAAACGCAACAATGCAAGCACTGTTACTTCACGTCGGTTTTCTGTGGGTCGGGTGGTAGTACCCCGGGCGAGCCGCGCCCATTCATACTAAAACCAGTAATAACTTCAGCGTGGCTTCTACTACATACAAAGCTAGTTATATCTAGCAGTAAATTATTTTATTTTAAGGCGTTTTCTTATTACTTTATTCTCCATTTGACAAATAAATAAAAGGCTCGTAAATAACAAAAACTAGCAATTTATTTTTGCACAACAATAATAACGTAACCAGTTAGCCAAATGTTATAAAGTATAAGAAATAAAATTTTAATTAATAACCGTTGCAGTACCTCCGGAGTGTTTAAAAGATCTCTGCTAACGAAATCTTGTTATTTACAGTTCAAGAAGATTAAATAGATTAACATCGACCTTCATAATTACTTTTCCAACTCGAAATCCGGACCCCTCCATCCATCTCAGTTAAAAAATGTTTTACGGTTTCTAAGTGTATTTTGAAGTTGAATTGTGTTTTCTTCAAGAGTTTAAATACAAAATACTATAGCGCTCAGAATGTTCACTTTTATCAACGTATAAATAGTATGTTACTAATAAGACTGGTTGTTTACAATATTATATTGTTAATATTGGAACCGGCAGATGTTGTTCTCCTCTGACCATAAAAAACCTTGACAAATTATGTACCTAAACCGCGTGAATATCCATTCAGTAGTTTTTGAGTTTATCGCGAACACACAGACAGACAAACGTGGCAAAGGACTCTGTTTTATAATATGTAGTGATAAACGCGTACCCGCAACTTTTGATAATGATTTTGTTATTATACGAAAGCTGTATGTTTCATCTGAGTTAGATGTGGGCTATTTTTTTATTACTGCTCAAATTTTATAAATCTTTTACTGGGTTTTACTTATTACTGTTAAATTTTATATTTAATGCGTAGACTTTGACTAAATGAGATGATTAGATTAATTTACTTGCTTTTAAAATTCGAAAGTGAAATATTTATTTATTAGGTAAAATTCATAATTTGGACAAGATGCAATTCGATCAAATAAAAATAGGAACATGCCTGTTGCATACATATTTGTCTGAACACTGTATCCCGAGAGACGAAAAGGTAAAACTGAGTGTTGACCGTAGCACCACGTTGCGTCTTAGAGAAAGAATCATTCACGAATCACGTTTTTATACATGTAATTTCACGCACGCGTAGCTAGCTAGAAAACGATAATATTTAATTTTAAAAATGTACATTCTGTATCGTCTCCTGATGTTGTGGTGTTATTTTAAGTTCTTTAGTCAAAAGAAACGACTCGGATGGAGGAGTAATAACATTTACAGGTTAAACTTTTACAACTATAAAAATTGTTGCCAGAATTGAGTTTAACTCTCATCGCTTACGTAAAACTGAAGTTACGAGGCTCGGACAAGTCCACTTGTATATCGTTACAAAGTTTTTAATGTTCTTCAAGTTACGTGATTCCAGTTTACAATAATGTTGGAAACGTATGACCGTAATTTGATATCATACACTGTATGTGTTATATTTATAAAAATACTTTTGCTCCCGACTTTGCTTGCGTTATCCCTCGAGAATAGTATTCTTTTATCTGGTTCAAAGGAACCCTAAGTCCTTTTCTCTGCCCATCACAATATTTGCAATATTCTACGATGATCGGTTGAGTATTTAAAAGGCGAGAAAGCTTGACAAACAAACTTACTTTTGCATTTATAATATTAGTCAGTTAAAGATCATATATTTACAGAGATATTATATTTAGTGTTGTTATGCTCACGTTCATGTAGATTTTGTATATCCCTCGTGTATACTATTTTTTCTGGCTGGAAAGAACCCTACGCCCTCTTCTGTTCCCATAACAATATACGCATCATTTCCTGGTGATTGGTTGAGTATTAAAAAAACAAACTATTTTGGTATTCATAATTTGAATGTTAGTTGTAGTTGGAATGTTGTCAGTTTAATAGATTTATTTTCAGAGATATTATATTTGATGTTATTATGATTACTTAATAATAATAAGTAACTGGCTACTGTATAAAAATTCCTTACTGTTGATTTTGACAAAAAAAAATTAACAACATAACATACATTAAGTGTTTCTTTTAAGACAAAAATATTTTTATTTTATTTACTGAACAACAAATAATTACGATTACATTAAGTTAATTATTTTAATATCAAGGTCCACTTGACAAAGTATACAATTCCGTATTCAAATTACAACCATTTCCTGGAAACTGCAAACATTATTCCAAGTATGGCCGCTATGAAGTTGCCCACTGAGGCACCAAACTACTGTACGTAGATTGTTCGCGAAAGAATATCGGGTTTCTCGTTCAAAACAAGTGAAGTTTGCGATACGACCTCCCTACTTATGCATTACAATATAAGTTATAATATATACGTATACAAGGTCTATCCATCTTACCGGTCCATAGGGAAAGCCAACGAAGAATAGAGAGAACCTTGTATGAAAATATTATTTAAAAGGTACAGTTGCGTAGAATAGCATTAACAAATTCTATTTATTATTTTGTTTTTCACGATATACAATATCATCAAACTAAAAACTAAATTTATTAACAGCAAAAACTGCCAGCAATAACTTAATTAATACATAAATAGCAAATACGTGAAGAATTGCGTTGCTAATTTCTGTTATGTGTAAAATTTTAAGAGTGAATACATACATTTAATTCCATAGTATAAAACAGAGTCCCCTACCGCGTCTGTCTGTCTGTCTTTTCGCGATAAACTCAAAAACTACTGAACGGATCTTAATGCAGTTTAACCAATGGATAAAGTGATTCACGAGGAACGTTTTGGTATATAATTTGTCCAGGATTTTTTTATAATCAGGGCGGGAAAACGTCTGCCGTGCCCGCTAGTTATAAATATATGATATTAAA
This sequence comes from Antheraea pernyi, assembly GCA_015888305.1. Taxonomy (NCBI): domain Eukaryota; kingdom Metazoa; phylum Arthropoda; class Insecta; order Lepidoptera; family Saturniidae; genus Antheraea; species Antheraea pernyi. Next base: position 526,272 of record MU158807.1, on the reverse strand, counting down.
TAATCCTGTGTCAACTTTTTATATATATTTGCTATGTCAATTATTATCACCAAATATGGTCTTAATAAGTATCTACCAAGATATTACTTCAATATAAATAAATAAATAAATTATTTGACCTCACAATTTTATGCAATATTGGTTACGAAAACACAGGAACATAGATTTAAAAAAATATATATATAATGTAACAATTGATGTGAGGTCTGGAGTCAAACTTGTACAATGACCTAAAATATAGAATTATCAGACCCTCGTTCCCTAAAATTAACCTAATTTTATAATTACAAATACTTTGCATCAACAAATTTCTTATAAAACTGTAGATAATAATCTATAGTATACCTATAGTAATATTATAAACAGATAAAGTTTGTAAGTTTGTGACGTTTAGGGCATCATATCTGGATCTACTAAACCGATTTTGAAAACTCTTTTACCAATAGAAAGGCACGTTACTTGTGAGTGGCATAGGCTATATATTAACCCGAAAAATTAAAAGACGTTTTTGTGGAAGGCGGATTTTTTTTTTTTTTTTATGTCATAGGTGGCAAACGAACAGGTGGGTCACCTGCTGTTAAGTGATCACCACCATCCATGCACACTAACAACCCCAGAGGAGTCGTAAGTGCGTTGCCATCTTTCGGAGGGAAGGATTAGGGGAGGGAAAAGGAGAGGAGAGAGGGGAGGGGAGATGGGTCTCCGGCGCTCTCAGTGACCGAACGAAACGCAACAATGCAAGCACTGTTACTTCACGTCGGTTTTCTATGAGAGGGTGGTACTACCCCGGACGAGCCGACCCATTCATGCTGAAACCAATAATAGTTTCAGCGTGGCTCTACCACCATTAAATTTGCAAAGTAAGTCGTAGAAAAAACGGTCGAATGAAAACGTTTCTTACGAAAGTGCTCTTAACGATGAGAGATATATGATTAAGTTTCAGAGAAAAGTTGTAGAGCTTGATAATGTCTATAAAAAAGTCAACAACAGCATATCTCTAACTTTTATATTTAAGTCAGAAAAAGTAGTTTCTTATAAATGTATACCGCCCAATGAAGTGGGCACGTGTCAGCTAGTTTTCAATATTACTGTAGAACTGTGTTAATAACCAATTTAAAATAATGCGTTTTGCATTTTATTTACTTAAATCATAATCACTTAATATCAGGCGACCCACCTGTTCGCTTGCCTCCTATGATACACATATATAAAAAAAGACATCTGGTACATGTGAAACTTCTGAATTAAAAAGATACAATAAAAAGGCTACGTCACGTGGTGTTTCCATGTGGTCATTTACCCAAGTAGGTACTGACAGCGTCCAACGTTACTTAACTTCGGTGATCGGATGAGGAAGAAGACGACTTATTTCAACACTACGTGACACGATGCTTACCCACACAACGTTTCATGACGCGCGTGTAAAAAGAGAAGTGAAATAAAAAAAAATCTTTAGATATATAATCACTTAACAGCACAACACTTAACACTATAATATATATATATA
>MU158807.1:505306-515813 GCA_015888305.1 Antheraea pernyi | reverse complement strand
AAGAGCGTCCCTCGAGGTTCAAGTCACAGGGCACAGAGTATATATCACTCGAGGGACAACACATCTCATGGTTCCCCGCGATAAGTAGCTCATACAGATATACTGATTTATATAGACCCAAAAATATTACGGTTGTCATGAAAATCAACAGTTGCAATATTTGTAACAACCAACGATATTATAACTAAAAAATATATATTATATAATGTTATCATTAGTAACGTATTATTCGGTCGAAAAAATGTTTTATTGGGTAAATTCTGAAACAAAACACTTTCTGGAATAAAACTTTGCTACAAAAAAATGATCTTATAAAATTTGTCGATTTTAGTTAATATTAATAACTTATAGTACTCAGCATCTGATTTGGGACGTCGCGTCAGGTATAAGACCGAGATAGTCGGGTAAGTTCGGTTTCGTATAGCGTTATCTTTGTCTATCGCAGTCATTGCGCTGTGCGATAACTTCCCCCTCGCTAGTCGCACCACTCATCGGCCACCCTTCGCTATACAGTCGCACCACTCAACGGCCACCCGTCGCTATATAGTCGCAACACCCGTCGACAACCCGTCGCTATACAATCGCACCACTCGTCGGCCACCCGTCGCTATATAGTCGCAACACTTTAAAAATTAGAAACAGAAAGTCTCACTGGCTGACGTGTCAGACCAAATGCTCTTTTAAGTTATCTGATTTTACACACGGCTTTTTATTACTATTATAATTCATTATAATAAGTATTTAGCTGGAACAAAATGGATATTATGTGACATTCTCGGTGCACATCACACGCATTTATGATGATCGGTTGAACGGTACAGAAACTGATGTGTAGCTCCTCCTAGTGACGAATTACTGCAGTCAAACCGTATTGGATTTTATCGATCTCAGGTTTGTCAATATCCAATTTTATACACACATACAATTTTATATTTTATACACAAGTGACTTGATACTACTTGACGTAGAATGAAGAAAGCTAAGTTATAAATCTCACACTAAAGAATTTTAAAGATGCGCGGTTCTTTTGGCAATGACTTCCTATGTCCTTTGAACACTTGCTTCAAGATTGTCCCAGGTTTAGCACGAAGAGACTAGAACACATATTGCTTTGTGATAATCTTCGTACATGTCCGTTCGATATTTTGTGCTTAATGGAGAAGGAGTCTGCAATCAAATCGTTCGATAATTTTGCTAAGCATGTGATCGCTAATCTTAAGACATTTAACAGACCTTGAAATTACCACGACTCTCTGACTTGTATCTATATTAGGACTAACAAATATTGGTGATTTTAATATTATTTTCATGCAACACGTCAAGGGAGCGAGTAGTGAATTGTATCAAATTGCGATCACTCCTCTCTCCCTTTTTATTGCTAATTTCAATTGACCTCTGTGTGAAACAAACAAGTTTGAAAAAAGAAAGATGTCCTATTAGCTTCACTGACATAAATATTTTAAGAAAATATAAACTTAATTAGACAGTAATGGGGTCAAGCTTTTCTTTTCTATACAGAAATGAACGATTTTCTTATTCTTCAAATTAAGTTCTGTTCATATATCTTTAATATATTTTATGAAGGCCATATGCATTTTATTTACGTACTTAACCGGATATCGCGAATTCGTTTGATAATGTTTATGTAATTTAAGAAAACAAATTCACAAACGATTTATGCAATCTCCAACATTTTATAAACAAATATACCTTGATTATACTTATTTGTGTACAAAATGTTTTCATAACTTTCACATTGCTTAAAGGTTAAATTATTTAATGTTACTGTGAGGAACGTGATCATAGTGATAACTTGGTGCACGTAAAGATCAAGTTTATCGCAATATATCTAGGAGAACAAAAAATATGTTGCTATAATGAATCCGATTAATTGGGATTTAATTATATGTTACCTTAGCGACGTTTTCTTGTAAAACATAAGCGGAAAATACATAAAAAATTGAAAGCAAAAGGTATACTTTTCTTACAACATTTCTATCTAAGCAATTTTATACGTTTAGTTTACATCGCTTTCGTTTACGCACTACATTACTTGCCCCACTTCTCATATACTTATATACAATACATAGTACTTATAAAATTCGTACTTTCTGATTGGATTAAGAATTTTCTACTACATGACGGTATCGTAATAATGTTTATTTTTAGGTAGGAACCGTGTCCAAACAGTATAATTAAAAAACTTTATGGAAATCTCTCGAGTAGTTTGTATAAGTATACTAGCGACACGCCCCAGCTTCGCACGGGTGCATCGTAGATATCCATTTTAATCAAATACTGTTAAGGGCAGTTTTGATCTACATGACATTTACAACGTATGTGATGTATTTAATTGGATAAGGAATAATACTGTACTGTATAAAATAATTAAATAGCTTGGTAATTAACACATTATTTGAAGGTGGCAGAGTCACGTTGTAGCTATTATTAGTTTCAGCATGAATGAGTCGGCTCGCCCGGTGTAGTACCACCCTCTCACAGAACACCGACGTGAAGTAACAGTGCTTGCATTGTTGAGTTTCGTCCGGTCAGTGAGAGCGCCGGAGGCCCACCTCCTTCCCCCTTTCCCCTTTCCCTACCCCTCCCCCATACACAGGCTGGAAACGCACTTGCGACTCCCATGGTGTTGCCAGTGTCTATGAACGGTGGTGATCACTTAACATCAAGAGCCACCACCTCTTTGTTTGCCTGCCTTTGACATTAAAAAAAAACATTTTTGTAAAAAATAAAAATGGTTACTGTGGGTTATCCTTTAGATATAAATATATACCATCGCGGACTTTTTTATCGATATTTTTAAGATATACAATTCCGTAGTATATTAATTTGATTTATCTCGTAAGGTTTGTTTGCGATTTAAGCGCACAAAAGTATGTTGTTTGTTACAACATCACACTACAAATATTTGACTTGTCTGTACTTGAATATGTATGTATTACACAAATAAACGTTCCTCTTGAATCACTCTATCTGTTGTATTAAAATCTGTTGAATAGCTTAAAAGATTTAAGGGAACAGACAGAGGAAGCGACTTCATTTAATACTATAACGTAAAGATATAAAATCAGATAAAAAAATATGTGTCAAGGTCGTTGAACAAACATAGTAATCTTTCTAAGGTCTTATGTAATATATTATTAGTTCCCCTAACACCAGCTACTCGCTTAATCACTGTAACTGCGGCTAATGTGGAACATTAGTTAGGACAAGGAAACTCCAAATACGGCTCGGATGTGCTGTTATACAAAATATAGCACTATTAGTTTTCTTATGAAGTCAGATAAACCGAAAACACGTGACACACTGTTTTGTACTTATACCGGATTTCTTTATATAAATAATTAAATTAATGATTCCTTAGGACTGTTTGATCATAATCTCACCTTTTCTTATATTATAGGAGGCAAACGAACAGACGGGTCACCCGATGGTAAGTGTTCATTGCCGTCCATAGACACTAGTAACATCGGGGGAGTCACAAGTGCGTTGCCGGCCTTTTAACTTGATGTTAAGCCACAATTCGTTCTAAGATGGTAAACACGTTGAATATAGAGGAACTGGCTCTCAAGTAAATACACAAACAGGTGCTAAGAGATATGTTTTTAACTTGAGGATGCTAGCTAGTCTATTTGGGGTGTAAGGGGTGTCAAATAACATCTAACATCTATAAGACTTGAGACATCCAAGCCAACCTCACCTGCACGTGGTGCACCCTGCTGAATAACGAACGAGGCAATGGCGAAAGCGGGGTGGTAGGGTTTTACAGCCTGACTGGGTCGCAACAACCATGTATATGGCGAAAAATCCCGTCATAGTGATTCGCTTTTGCGGGTCGCGTTTTGGGATCAGCCTGTGCATATCCAGCTTTTCCCAGGCAGGCATGTCAGTGGTGACCGGCGATGGATAGTGTGTTACTCGGTGGTCGCCATTGTTTTTGGATTATACTGTGCTTACCATCAGGCACAGTGTAGTCATTTGGCTGTGCTACTATTAAAAAAAAATAGTCAGCCGAGTTTAGAAAAAACCCCTACTATCATGCTATGGTATTATCAGGATGTTTCCTTCACCCAAAGCTCCAGCTCATATAGACGGATTCGAACCTACATTAATCGACACGGTGTCCGAAAACACTAACCACTGAGCCAGAATTTCTTCGAAACACTTAAGGAGTACCTGGAATATATATACAGCATGACTGGTTAAATAGTTGCAATATTCTCACAAATTACTCATTACTTGCTTCTCGTTCTAAATCAATTAAAAATATAGGTGGTTAATATTTGACTTAATTATCTCGAGAAATGCAAAAACTGATATACACTCAACATCAGGTGATTTACGCAAAAACGAACCTGGTGTAATAAATGAATCACGCCCTGTCGCGTACTCCGGGCCGCGTCCCGCACCTCGGCTGTTTCTCTTTGTTCGACCGTGTGGCGTTCCCACGATAAGAAATTACGTAATAATTAACCTTGAAAAGCGCCCCTTGAATTTTATTAATTGAAGCTAGGTGTGATTCTTTCACGTTTTAAAATATCGTGCCCATACTTTTAAAAGTTTTAGAAAAAACTTGAACTAAGGCTATCTTTGTTGTTTATTAGTATTTGTTTTGATATTATTATTTTATATGGTAAATGAGACCATGATCTACCACACGATAGAAGGGTATACATATATTACCTGGTATACATATATTTCGAAATCATAAGTAAAAGAACATTTTAAACTAAATAGTTTGACTATGTATACACAAAGGTTTTACACAAGTCCCTAAAGGACTTCGAACATTTTAAGACTCATCTCTATAAAAACGAGCAACCGGAGACGTACCTAAAACTATCCGGTGATCCGATTACGCTTTTAACTGCGATGGCTCGTTATCGGCAACGTATTAACCTTTCATTGAGAAACAACTAAGGGCCTTTGCCGTCATAATCTCGTCAGACATTAAATATTCTTGCGAAGAAAGATAGCTTTGGAGCATGAAAAGTAAAGTGACAAATTAATGAGATTTTTAATTAATTCGTAATTTCCTTTTCATTCGCTTGTAATACTGTCGTAAATTAATAAAATATTTTAAATATATAAATGACTCGTCAGGTACTGATTTTGGAAATGGAGGAACCTCATATATATAATATCAACAGGAACTAAGGAATATATTTGACAAGCTACATGTACAGAATATTATAAAGATGCCAGAATATTCTCAGTATTTTCCTGCATAGTTGAATAAATTTATATTAAGCTTTTGTACAGGTTCTTTGTACTCTGTAGGTATTAGTGTTTGATCTCACAGTCTCATTTGATGTTAAATGAAGATTAATATGTGAAATCTTAGCAGGTGGTAGAGTCACGCTGTAGCTATTACTAGTTTCAGCATGAATGGGTCGGATCCCTCGGGGTAGTACCACCCTCTCACAGAACACCGACGTGAGGTAACAGTGCTTGCATTGTTGCGTTTCGTTCGGTCAGTGAGAGCGCCGGAGGGCCACATCCTTTCCCCCTTTCCCTTCCCCTTTTTCCTTTCCCCTTTCCCTACCCCTCCCCCATACACAGGCTGGCAACACACTTGCGACTCTCCTGGTGTTGCTAGTTTCTATGGACGGTGGTGATCACTTAACATCAGGTGACCCACGTGTTCGTTTGCCTTCTTTTGACATAAAAAAAGAACTAGCTCGAAAAGAACTAGCTCTCAAATTCAGCTGACAAAACACTCCTACAGATCCTTGGTAATGATTCTCAACTAGAAAGTAGGAGCTTGACAAAAGAACGTAGAAAAAATTCCTAAAAGCATACTACGGTTTTATCAAAATGTCTCATTGCATTGCGGTGATACTTCAACAATACTCTATTCAATTTACAGTGCGCATACCTACACATCACATCGCTTGCCCCACATCTCCACGACAACAAGACACACATAGTTGAACGCGGGGTTCTTAAAACTGTAATAACCCTTTAGTACCTAAGAAATAAAACTAAAGAAATATATGAAAATTTACACAGTATTTTTCTGTACGCACGACGTCAGATCCCTATCATTCTATTTATACAGATAGATGAGAGGGATAGAGATCAGCTCAGTGAAGTATTAATACAAATCTCACACGCGTTGTTCGTCTGAACATTAATTACGTCGCACGGTGCCGTCTCGTGAAATATGAACCTGCAGCGATATCACGTCATTGCATTGTGACGCTTTTGAATAATTTACGAGAGCGAACTGGAAACATATACCAGGCTGATTAAGGCGCATCGTATCGCTATTTTGGTCAAAAATTGTTGTTTACTTCGAAAAGCCGGGCGCTGTGACATTTATTGGAATTTATAAGGCGTTACGGGAGTTTTTGCTCGTTGTACAAAGGGTTCGTGACGAAGTTTGCTGTCAGTGTTATAACTCTGTCGTTTGTGCGCGAGTAAAAAATATTGTATGCAATCTCGGCGTAATAAATTGTGTAAGGCGTAAAAATGATCATATGGAAATTATAAATTGTACAAAATCACGTAAGGATAAGATATTGCAACCAACATTTTAGGTTTCTTGATATGTATATATATTTAAGACTAGCTTCTGGCCGCAAGTTCGTCCGCGTGAAATAGTTACTTTTAGCTAAAGCTAATAGGCAGTGGAACTTCCAAATCCAAAAAAAAAAAACGATTTTGAAACATTATTTATTGTTGCTCCGCTCCTATTGGTCTTAGCGTGGTGATATAGCCTTCCTATATATATAGAGCATAGCCTTCCTCGATAAATGAGCTATCTAACAAATCAGACTAGTAGTTCCTGAGATTAGCCAAAGAAAAGACAAAGACTCTAGCTTTATAATATTAGTGTAGATGCCCAGTGTCCCATACATATATAAATATATAGATCACAGTATATATTATACTCGATAGACTTATTTATTTTGATTTTACTCACTTATAATCCTTATAAATATGACAAATAGGAATTTGAATTTGTTCGTTATGCTTTCACGCCTTGTGATTTTTTTAAAAACATTATTAGGGGCACAGAAAAAGAGTGCTTTCATCCCGAAAAAGTATTGTTCCCGAGGAATCGGTTAAATCAAGATTAAAGCTAACGAAGCCGCACGCAAAAGCTAGTACTAAATAAGTCTGATATAGCCTTGACTTTTATTAATACTGTGTTTAGCCTTATAATCGTTATATTTTAATTTTATTAAAATAATAACGTTTAATGTTAATATTAGGTCTTTTTACCTATGAAATTGCCGTTTTGTATGAAAAAATTTAAACGAATTTTTTTCATGTATTTTTTATTTGTATTAATCGAAGTAATCACCCATGCAATCAATGCATCTTTGCCAACGCAGTGGCAGTTTATTGATGCCCTTCTTAAAGAAATCAGCTGGACTGGAGGCAACAAATTCTTCAAAGGCATTTTGTACTGCCTCTCGGGTATTTAATTTTTTTCCCGCCAAGGAGTTATCCAAATACTGGAAAAAGTAGTAGTCTGTAGGCGCAAGGTCTGGTGAGTAGGGCGGATGACGGAGAACTTTCAACCCCAGTTGTTGCAACTTGGAGACCGTCTGCTGTGCAGTATGAGGTCGCGCGTTGTCGTGCAGGAGCAGCGGAGACGAGCGGTTGACCAATGCTGGTTGGAGATGTGCCAGCTTCTCCATCATTGTGTTCAGTTATTTACAGTACACATCTGCAGTAATGCTCACCCCGTTTGGTAAGAAGCTGTGATGAATCACACAGGCGCATGACCACCAAACAGTGACCATCACTTTACTAGAGGTAAGTTTTCGTTTAGGGCATTATTTAGGTGCTGAACCAGGATCCAACCAACTTAATCAGCGCTTGCAGTTATCAAGCAGAATCCATTTTTCAATGCAGGTAACAATGCGTTTCAAAATTCCTTCATTTCTGTGTCTGTTGAGCAGTGCAAGGCACGTGTCGACGCGTACTTCGCGCTGGCTATCATTGAGTTCGTGGGGCACCCATTTGTCAAGCTTTTTTACCTTGACAATTTGACGCAAATGGACCGATATTGTTTTGACGTTAACGTCGAAAGCTGCTGCTAATTCAGCCGTAGATTGTGTATCATCAGCTTCCACAATCGCCTTTAATTCGTCATTGTCGACCAAAGTCTTCCGACGACCGCGAGGTTCATTTTTCAGGTCGAAATTCCCAGAAGGGAAGCGAGCAAACCAATAACAGGTGGTGCGTTTGTTTGTAGTATTAGCTCCGTAAACGTCGTTGATGTTGCGTGCCGCTTGTGCCGCGTTGCTGCCACGACGGTACTCATATTCCATAATTACTCGAATTTTTAACGTATCCATGATGACAAAAAAGATTGAAATGCAATGAAAACGTAACAAACACTAATCAATAAACAAATGACTACTTTTGGAAAAAGAATTCCATGTTTTTAAAATAATATTAATTTGAAATTAGAATTCCTAGCTAAACAAAAATTACTTTGATTTGAAATGGCCAGTACTGCAGAACGGCAATTTCATAGGTAAAGACCTATTATTATGCTTATTTTAATTGCATACTCTTATTTTATTCACGTGTAACGTCAATCAAATATATACTTTATTTACATAGATTTATTTCAATAATATTGTAAAAGTTATATAACAAATCATACACTTTAAGCATAAAATTGTTTCCATAGAAGATATTTAATTTAACGAGAAGTGAGATCAGTTTCTAACATGAGAAGATTCTCGGTTAATCCTCTCCAACAGTGTACCGGTAAACTACGCTCGAGGCTAAACTTAGCTATTCGCGGAATTGCAAAGCCGATACCAGCGCAGGAACACTAATCCACACAGAATGTTGATAAGTAATATTATAAAATTAATTAAAACAGAATAAAAAGGAAGCAATTTAAATTCTTTTTATCAGCATAAGCTATTGATGTATTGTAAAATGATTGACGAAGATTGTAAATTTGATTGATATATTCACTACAAATTATTATATACTCTTCGAATTGCGGGTTATAACAATAGTATGTCACTTTTATATTTACAATTATTTTCTTTGATTTTTAACCGTATTTGGGATACCTTGTATATGGCAGGTAGGTGGTAGAGCCACGCTGACGCTATTACTGGTTTCAGCATGAATGGGTCGGCTCGTCCGGGGTAGTACCATCCTCTCATTGAAAACCGACGTGAAGTAACAGTGCTTGCATTGTTGCGATTCATTCGGTCAGAGAGAGCGCCGGAGGAGGCGCAGGAGAAGTCTCTTGCCCTTCCCTCTCCTCTTCCCCCTCCCTCCCCTTCACAGGCTGGCAACGCACTTTCGACTCCCCTGGTGTTGTTAGTGTCTGCTGGTGATCACTTAACATCAGGTGAACCAACTGTCCGTTTGCCTGCTATGACATAAAAAAAATGGCAAGGTATGCGTTTCGTCAACATTTTTGTGCATCATATCTTCATATACTTTCAGATTTTATCTTTTACTTTAAAAAAAAAATAACAGTGGTAACGGCTGGGATACATTCTTGTTTTGCAATAAGAATCTTACAAAGGAAAAAAAACCTTGGCCGAAGTCATAAAATGTATGTACAGACGGTGTAACGGTTTCAGCAAAAATTAGATTTCAGTTCCGGTACCCGGTCCTCGTTACCGATGTTAGAACTTGATAAAGTTAGAGGACGACGAATTATTCCAGCTACAAACATTAAGTGAATTTGCGAACATTTTCAAAACATATTTCCTTAGTTAAGTCTTGGGACCTTTGAGCGATGCACAGTAAAAGTACTTCTTAATTGAAATGAGAATTAACAAAACATTAATTTATGGGATAAATGTTATTAACATCATAATATAATAGGTGGTAGAGCCACGCTGAAGCTATTACTGGTTTCAGCATGAATAGGTCGGCTCGCCCGGGGTACTACCCATAGAAAACCGACGTGAAATAACATTGCTTGCATTGTTGCGTTTCATTCGGTCAGTGAGAGTGCCGCAGGACCACCTCCTCCCCACTTCCTTCTCCTTCCCACTTTCCCAAACACAGGCTGGCAACGCATATGGCCGCCTACGGGGCTCCGGTCTGGGCCGACGCCCTCGGTGCCGTCAACGTGCGTGCGCTGCGAAGTGCACAGCGCACGGTGGCACTGAGGGCGATCCGGGCGTACCGGACGGTGTCCTCGGCGGCGGCCTGTGTGCTCGCCGGCTCCCTGCCCTGGGAGCTGGAGGCAGGAGTTCTCGCCGCCGTGTACGAGTTCACGGCGGCGAGGAAACGAAGGGGGGAGCCCCCGGCTCCCAGGGAGGTAGAGGCGGAGAGACGGCGTCAAAGAGAGGACGCCGTCGTAAGGTGGCAGCAGGACCTGGCGGACGAGCGTTTCGGGCGATTCACTGTGGACGCCGTCCGCCCGGTCCTGCGGGCGTGGAAGGAGAGGGAGTGGGGCTCCCTGACGTTTAGGCTGGTGCAGGTACTCACCGGACACGGTTGTTTCGGGTGGTACCTGCACCGGATCGCACGCAGGGAGCCG
>MU158807.1:489919-504855 GCA_015888305.1 Antheraea pernyi | reverse complement strand
CCCCCCCCCCCCCCGGGGGGGTGGGGTATCCATAAGGGGTTTCCCCCCGTTAAAAAAAAAAAAAAAAGGCTGGCAACGCACTCCCCCGGTGTTGCTAGTACCTATGGATGGCGGTGATCACTTACCATCAGATTACCCTCCTGTTCGTTTGCCCCCTATAATATAAAACAAAAACATAACGTGATTAGTACAAAGGACAGCCTTATTGCTTATAGCAATCTCTTCCAGCCAACCTTTGGATGGGTATGTTCCATGGAGTAGAATCGGTGGTATTTAAGGTGTACTAGTAAATAAAAACTAGCTAGTACCTAAGCACATACCTTACTGTAAAGCATTACAGTGTACGTACTGCTAATTTATGTATTGCTAAGGTATATGCTAAGGTACTAACTAGTTTGTTTTATTAGTACACCCTAAATACCCCCGTTTCTACTCCATGGAATATAGCCATCCAAAGGTTGTTTATAAGAGATTGCTATTAATACAGCAATAAGGCTGCCCTTTCTACTAGACACATAATGTGAAATGTTTTATAATTTGGTATAGTTATGTACAATAAAGGTTAAATAAACAAAATATGTTGTTTTTTCTATTATGATATTTTTTATATATCATCGTAATTAACAAATTATTACTAATTCGAAAATAAACAAATATATAATAAATAATAAATTAACTTCATTCGTTATATACATTCGAATATGGCTTTCTTTGTAATGCTGTCAGTCTTTACTGTTCAGGTTGTGGGTAATACTTTGCCCACACACAGTATGATTTTTTTTATTCCTCGAACTGCCTACGCTATTTTCCTGGCAAGGTCTTTACAGCTTCACCGGACTATTGCACATACAGTATGAAAGTTTTTCATACGCAAATAGAGATCAATTAGCTTGTTGATCAGTGAGCAATATAGTTCCCTGTACCACAAAACAATACATTTTACCATTAAACGACCTCTCAAATATTGAGGAAGGATATATAAATTGTAAGTTTAGCGTTTGACCACAGTCTTATTTGATGTTGATGACGTATAGTGTAAGATTGTAAACACGATTAAGCCTAGTAGGTGCTGACTCTCAAGTGCAAAGCATCACACCAACATGTGCGTGCCGACAGATTTTCAACTTGAAGCTAGTCAGGCGGACTTAGAAAAAGCTGTGCTATTCATGCTATGGTCTTATCATGCTGTTTCCTTCACCGAAAGCTACAAACCAGTTCCTAGGATTCGAGCCTACGTCCATCAACTATTGTCATCTTCATCGCTTGAAAATTATGGAAATATGAAATGTTTTCATTATATTTATAGTAATTAATTGTGCAAAAATGAAATAATGCCCTATTCACGTCTAATTTAATTATTAACATTTCGTAGGATAATATTTATCAGAGCACGACGGAGTGTACCTAACGGTTTGTTAACCAATTTATATTTTTACATCACGTATATATCATGTATCACCTGAAAAGTAAAAGAAATGTTATGTCACTTCAAATTCCTATTCCTCTGCTCTATTCATAAACAACGTTGTAACTCTGAACTTTTTATGATAAAAAGGTTTTTTACGTTTCTGAGCTAAAAAGCCTTTATCTGAGGTAAGTCCCACAAAGTACCTCGACGTAAGAAGCAGCCATTAGACGTTTCGTCATATTTTTTATTGTGTAAGGAAACAATAAAATATTACTCACCGTATACACTGAGTTCGTAGCATAAAAACTGTACCGGTGCGTCGCTCTCCGTTGGCTTTAGCGATGAAGTTATAAAACATTCGACTGTGGTCAAGTGAAACGTCCGCTTACGCAAACAATAAATTTTCATTTTCGCGAAAGAACAAGTGGAGAGAAAAGATAAATAGACCGTTATTTGCGTTGGGATAACATAAAGTATACTTCTCATATATCTGCATCAGGAAAACGAAATTTATTTATTATATATTCGTAACTAGCTGATACCCGCGACATCGTCTGTGTACCTTATTGCCTTAAGAATATATTTTATTAGGTTTTTCTTAAGGCTTCGCTCGCTTTAATAAAAGTTTGACTATGATAAACCCCTTGACTGTATAGACCCTCTCACTGACCGAACGAAACGCAACAATGCAAGCACTATTACTTCATGTCGGTTTTCTGTGAGAGGGTGGTACTAACCCTAATGAGCCGACCCATTTATGCTGAAACCAGTTATAGCTTCAGAGTGGCTCTACCGCCTACCCTTGTACCCTTGATGACTTGTATGCAAAATTTCATGACGGGTTCAGTATTAAAGCGTGAACTCGTAACAAACAAACTTACTTTTTATTCTATTAATATGGATGTACTGAGTAACCGACTTAAACTTTAATGACTTCATATTAAATGAAGATAGATTAGAACATCTATATCAATCTAGTAGTTTTTACGCGTTTTTCCGTTTTTCCGTTGTTTCGCGATTAAGGACATTGTATCGTTTAATTTATATATAAGATAATCTGATTACAAATTGTTAACAATGATCCCGTAAATGAAAATAAATTTCGCATTCGGTTATATGTTTTATGTTTTTATTTTATGTAAATACTAACAGTGCCCGCGAACCCCGTTCCGCCTTAAGTATATTAAGATGTGCGATTTTTTGCATAAGAACCTTCTCCTGTCAATAACAAACACAACAAAAAAGAATTAGCGAAATCGGTTCAGCTATTCTCGAGTTTTGCGTTTAGCAACACATTCAACGATTCATTTGTATATATAAAGATTGATACTGATTTATAGGGTATTCAATCTATAAGAAGCCATTAATTAAAACCGTAATTATACAGAATTCAAACTTCGACAAAGCAAATAAATTAAATACTATATTACGAATACTAATAATTTAAAACATATACTATTTACGTTTGTATAATTATTACATTTTAAATCAAATGCAAAAACCTTTCACTCGCAAAAGTATTGATCATGAGCGATAGGCTTTTTAATAAATAATTGGGGGTCGCCACTTCGTTCTCGTAAAATGGTTGTGTTGTATCATAGGAACTACATGTTTTATCTGGTATAATTATTGGTTGTTTTTAATGTTTTTTTACTATCATACTCGTATAACTACTTAAAGAGATATAAGATTTTTTTTAGGATTTCAAGTTATCTTTTGTTATATTTTATAACCACTGCTTATCCCCCGTGAAAAAATGTAATGATATGCAGCCTTGTAAGTACTCTGAAAAATCTTCTGTTATAACTAGGTTTAAAATAAACTATATTTTAATAATATTGAATAAGATTCTCCATTGGTAATATGTATGATTTTAATTAGTTAAATTCTCTATATTCGTAAGGTAATTAATATTAATTTCTTAATTTATATTAATTAGGTAAATAATTAAGACTTATCTATATATACATATAATAAGAATGTAAATCTAACGTGTCTGTACTTATATGATTTTTGTAAAAAAAATTGTTGCAAGTGTATAAAAATAAGTAATAGAATACATTTCAATCATTTTTAGAAACGTCTGTCTGTTTGTATAAACACGTATCACTGCTAAAGTACTGGGTTCACAATAAACCCTTAGCAAGAAAATCGTAAAGCATATCCTCGGGAGTAACCTAATGTTTGTTTCATTCAAATCGGTCCACTCTATCAAAAGTTATTGTAGTTTTAATAACGATATGACGTAAGTACGAGAGAAAAGTAGATATGTAAATGGACTTGATACATTCAGATGACTTTATTAATCACTGTTTCTTACATAAGCTTCCACACAGACGAAGTCCCGGGCACAGCTAGTTTATATATAAAATTATTTATTAATATTAACTAATTATTTTGTTTAAATTAATTAATCTATTTATACCTTAATAACAATTCGCTTTTATCTAATAACCCTCCTCAACAGATATCGATTACCGGTTATCGCTCACTCTCACTAAGAGACTTTTGTTTGGATTTTTACTTCATCTTTATTTACAGTAAAACGATAACACCGAGCATGAGTCAAAAGGACACAACACTTGCGGATAACATTCGTAACCTCTGTATTGCATTGTTCACATAAAAAGCCGAATTGTAAGTACCAACGTTGCAGTTCTAGTAGTGTGTTCATGTAAGCAGCCTGTTCTTTAAGGTATGTGTCAAAACATTTAATACAATTAAAATACAAATGTATAATATAAACATTACATCATGCCTTTTCATACTTTACTGTTTTAAAAGGAATCTATACTGATATTATAAAGCTGGAGGGTTTGTTTGTTTGGTTAAACGTGCTAATCTCAGAAACTACTGGTCCGTTTGGAAAAATAAATCAGTTTTAGATAGCTCATTTATCGAGGAAGGCTATAGGCTATATCGACACGCTAAAACTAATAGGAGCGGAACATCAATGAATAATGTTTTTTTTTTACTTTTGAGAGCGTTCACTGCGTGTTAGCGGTAGCCCAAAGTACGCGGACGAAGTCGCGGTAACAGCTAGTCTGTTAATAAAGCTAGAGACTAAATAATTTTGTAAACGACGTCAAAATAGAGGAGCTTCTAAATTGGGTTGTAATTTTTTTATCACCGCTTTTTTCACTTTTGTTTTTTAAATATAAAAGTATATTTTTAGTATGTCCTATTTTAATTTCATTATCATTGAACTTTGAATTTCGAAAAACTAGGGAACTACTCAACCTTGAAAAGGTGATATATATATTAATTTAGATAGTGATAATAAAAAAGTATATAATTATTATTCGGAGTGCCAACAGATATCAAACCCAAACTAATTTTAATAATTTCAATTTACATATTATGAAATTAAAATAATTCACACTGTAATTATATAAAACATTCAAAAGGGAACGTAGTTTAAATTCCATTGTTTTGAGTTTTCACTTATGTCGGCAATCCCTATGCTGCTTCGCTTTTTGTAGTACCAGTTTTATTCATTTTATAAAAAATAACGAGGCGAATTTTATCTATAATTTATGTAAAATGTATGTAATGTATATAACACTGCTAATTTGTGCTTCACTCGCTCGTTATATGTACCAATTTATCGATTTTATTACCATTTTGTACGTTCCACGGTTCCATTGTTTTACCTAAGGACTATACAATTTCCAAATTAATAATAAACTATATAATATGCTCTTTTAATAATTTGTACATTTTTATTTCAGATGAAGTATCTATTCCTGTTTTGGTTATTTGTAATCGCCGTGGCCAGTGAGGAGCAGAGATGTGATGTTGTCGTAATTCGAGGAGACAAATATGAAAAACAGGTTCTCAAGACTGATGTACATGCTCCTTATCAGTTAGCAATGGACTATCAGACCAAGACATTATTCTTCAGTCTCTCTGCTGAAGTGGGAGGCAAAACGGTTTTAAAATCCGCTTACTTTAATCTGAGGACAAACGAATATGGAGAAATATCTGGAATCAACGGTGGCATGGCTAATGCAGTAGACAGTTTAAAACATACAGTTTACCTCGGAGGCAAGGACGGGATATATGAGTACGATTTCACTACCAAGAAAGCTAAAAACCTAGGTATTACAGACTCTAGCATATGGCAAATGTTCTTTTGTCCCGTTCATGGACTTTTCTTTACGACATATAAGCCTGATGAGAAATCATTCGTATATCACGACGAACAAGTTCAACCGGTGGCAGGATTAACTGATACCAGAACTAGATTAATAGCAGTTGGGGAACACCATGATATATTCTTTGCCAATTCATCTGGACTTTTTATCTATAATATGCATACAAACGTATTTATAAACTTGGGAGACTACAATGTAAACGGTTTTGCTAGAGACGTTAACGGAAAATTGTATTTCTCATGTCCCAATGGAATTTTCTTCCCAAATGACATACAGAAGAAGATAGAACCTCTTGTTCTGGTCAGAGATAATTCGATTTATGGTGTGACTTTTGATGGTGATAATAATATGATTTATGCATCAGAAGACAGTATCGTTAGACTCGTACCTACAACAAAGACATGTTAAAATTATATTTGTTGTCGAAATAAATTTTAAAATTGAATAATTGTTTAACTTAAAAAGCATTATCACTTGTTACAGCACTTGGATGATCTCTGTATACTATACATATATGCAATATAAAATATTTCAAACGTAAAATCCATTTATTTTTGACCTCACTCTATCTTTAAGAGACGTATAGATTCTCTAAGTGATATTACGTTAATTTATTCTATAGTATAACAGAACGACATTCACAAAATTCTCATAAAAAGGCAAGACGGCTATAATTCTACCACAGAGCGATAATTCTTCACTTTCTTTATTCCATGTTTTTGTTTTGAAATTAGTGTTAATGAAATACATATTTTTCATATTTAAGTTGCTTCGTGTATAATATATACCAGTGAATATAAAAATCATACATAAAATAAAGTAACTTGCGACCAATAATACCAAAATACAAGTATTTTTAGTAAAAAATCCATTGACTAATTACATAGAAGTGTAATTAAATTTAGTCATTATCGCAGAGGTATAATATACACGTATATACCGCAACGTAATCCCTTTCAATGAAAAGTTGAGCGTGGACCGACTTTTATGACTTTGTACGAGGCACCCGCGGTTTTTGTAGGGCTGCCAATTAATTTTATTTATTTATATTCTTAATTAAATGCTCAGATGTTGACGCTCCCTTTGTTTACTGTTATGCGAAAACCTGTAAACTGTACATCATAAAGAAATGTCAAATTGTCTACAATGTTTTCCTTTGAGAATTTTATTTATTTTCGTAATGAAAGCTGCCTTTGGATGTGTTAATTATTATAAGTGTGTTTTTTCACCCTAAATTTCTATACAATATCTTTCTTATTTCAACTTATTAATATCACCAAATATATAGAAGGTATATCAATTGAAACATACAGTGTACAGGAACAGGTATACAGGTCATCCTAGCGTTAAATATAGGTAATATGACAACCCTGGGAAAGAAGTATAAAGCGAAGTTATCAGCTAGTCGCGGAGATGATTCCGTCTAATTTTCACAGTATTATACTTTATTCTTCGAAGTAGCAAATTTATTAGTTTGTCAAGAAATAAATATTAATATTTATTAAGAAAATATCTAATCTATGCTTTATATTTATTGTATTTTTAACACAAGTAAAACTAATATGATCTTTATATATCATTGCGTATGGTACGTTTTGGAACATTATATCAGTATATCAAATTAAAAACCAATAAATCTATATCGTTTTATTCTTTTACGTAAGTCAAAATGACGACGGTACTGTACTTCTGATAATAAGCATTATAGTATAATCGAAAAACAACAGAAATTTATAATCCATTGGAAGTCCTCTGAAGCAGCTCGGGTATAACCAGTCTGTAGTCTGCTATGTATAATACATTTATTGATCACAAAACATAATAAATTAAAGGGAGAGTCATTATGACAGTCCTATGACGTTTTGTATCGTCTTTGTTATCCTGTGAGGTATATGATCTTTTTTTATAATAGCTCGGCATAATGACTCCACAATACCTGAAGGAAAGTACGGTACAGACCAAAAATGACGACTGTTGGGTGTTAAATACCAACGACAGTCATCGCCGTCATGCAAACCTGTATAGGTCCCTTCACGCTTCGTTCGAAGGACCCGATATAATAGAAGGAAGGAAACACGCTGTCTTGGAAGCCATTCCGCATCAACCCGCATGTCAAATCAATCCAATATTTATGTAAAATAATCAAGACATGACTAGTATTAGTTGAAGTACTAAGAATTAATTATAAGGAAATAATAAAGTGGTTATGACTAACCAATGACTAAGTATTTTTCAATTCCATTTACCTTAAGTTCTAAATCATCTCTTATCAACGTGTAATAATGGTAGGAATTTACAAGGCCACGTTATTTACAAACGACAACATAATAATTTACATGCACATACCGAAATCTATCAATACTTTAAGAAGAAATCCCAAATGATGAGACATTTCGCTGCCGATATACTAATGCTGACAATGCAAAAGAGGGTTAAAATTTCTCACAGTACTTTTTGACGTGATATAATGTCTTATAAATCGATGAACGCCGTCTGCACGCACGAAAAAGCATGACTCATCGTCACGTTCCCCCTAAGCAGAGCGTTTCAAGCGAGAGCGCGGAACAAGCGATAGAGAGGCACGATCGGTCTAAGCATTCGGCTTGTGACGCATCTATCTCTCTTCCATTCCATCGGCCGATTCGTCCGAGCCGTTATCACGGAAAATTATCATCCGTAAACCGACTTTACAGCATTTTTTTTTTAGTTTTAATAAAATTCTGACTTAGATTTAGTATATAGTTTGTCAGTCAAGCATATTCAGTCCTAAGAGGGGTAAAAAAAGCTTAAACAGTAATTTCAGAAAGGCAAAGTGGCGGATACAAGCGGCCGTAGTAATATTTTGTTACCATGTATGAGTGTGTACACACAGGCTATCAACCCTCGCATCAAAGAGCATACCCCGTTAACGTTACCCGTTTCAAGGACTTCGCTTAATGCGTACCGCTGACATTTTAGAAAAGGGTCACTAATTTATCTAAACCGAGTTCGTATACAACTGTTGCTTAATTATAGTTTAACTTATTTGCGGTACAGCTGCTTGTCGTAGTTTCATCGTACTCGCTGCTCGTCCACTTAGCGAGAATTAGTTTAACATATAAACAATTGCGTGATTTATGCAATAGATTTAATTGTAAATCAAGATTAATAAAGACAGCTAGATAATAAAGACTTATACTCGTATTTAACAGAATCACAGCAACATTCAAACTCATTATCATAGTGAATAACTATTTATATGAAACTAACCTTTGCTCATGTCAAAATATATTAGACCTATCCCTCAAGAATAGTACAGTTTTGTGGATGAATGGTACATTATGTTTTTTTTTCTATTAATAACAACGTGTATGCTAAATTTCAGGATAAGGATAGCTAAGGGCTAGAATCGTAATAAGCAAACTCACTTTCGTATTTATGATATAAATTTGATTTGAATCGGTTAGTTAAATAAACTTTCGATTCAAACAAAATCAGTAACATTGAAACTTACTACCATACTCATTGCACAAAATGTATTGTAGTGAATAACTATTAAAAACATTTCACCCTATAGTCTGTATTAAAAACTGTAGTCACACAAAAGCCACATTATCAATCAAAAATGGAATCGGAATAAAAATTAAAAACATTCAATTTAAAATCGGAGTCACGGTATTCGTGTAGATATGAGAGAACATTGTTAGGGATGAATTCAACCCGTGAAACGATGGGCTTACTGCGCGTCTGCCTATGTGTGATAGGGGAGAAAAAGTATTTTACAAAAAGGTTTTATAGACAAAGACCGCTGTTCGGTATTCGCTACACATAGATTAAAAATGAAATATAAACTTTTTAGTGTCATTTTTACATTCAATAAATAACACCACTGTTGAGTTTTTGGCGGGATCTTGGTCTGTCATGTAGTGGATTTTATTTAGTATTCATAATCTTGTGTTACTTGACTCTATATAGTGTAAAATTGGTGGTGTTTTATCTAATATAGTTTGCTTATTGTACATAACTGAAATGAATGGAAAATAATACCACGGAGCATGAATTCTGAGATGCCCTAAAAAATCCCTGGAAAGTTGTAACAAGGGAGCCACCATCTTGTTGGAACATAAACATTGACATTGAAACGATCGCACGACACTGACTTATAATACTATTATATATATATATATATATATATTTTGTATTTTTTTTACATTATAGGAGGTAAACCAACAAACGGGTCACCTGATGGTAAGTGATGACCGCCCGTCCATAGACCCTAATAACACCAGGGGTGTCGCAAGTGCGTTGCCAGCCTGTGTTTGGGGGCGGGAGGAGTGGGGAAAGGGGGAGGCGGAAGAGGAGATATATCTCCGACACTCTCACTGACCGAACGAAACGCAACAATGCAAGCACTGTTATTTCACGACGGTTTTCTGTGAGAGGGTGGTACTACTCCGGGCGAGACGATCATGCTCAAACCAGTAGTAGTTTTAGCGTGGCTCTACCACCTACAATATATATATTAGTATTAACTACTCCACAATGGCAGTAATAGTCTAAAAGATTGGTTGCCAAAAATAAAGTAAAAAAAAAACACCACTGTAGTAATTTTTTAGCGGGATCTTGGTCTGTCATGTAGTGGATTTTATATTTTATTTATATTCATATGTTATTAGTCTTTATATTTTGTAATATTGGTGGTGTTTTACGTGATATAGTTCGGTTATTGTACACAATTGAAGTGGATGGAAATAACCCCACGGAGCATGAATTCTGAGATGCCACAAAAACTCCCTGGAAAGTTCTAACAAGAGGGCCATCATCTTGTTAGAATGATGGAATTATCGCTAGAAACATGTAATATTGTAACCTACTCGATAATGGCAGTAACAATTCGGAAGATTGTTTACCAAAAAAAGACAGTACAGTATGTTATATCTTTTTTGGATTAAATTGTGTATTAAACAAGTAACTAGAACAAAATGTCTTTCGTATCTCACACCATATTTTAAAGAACTATTAATCTAATCTTCTTCTTCCTACTGCCGGAAACCAATCCTTTTAATTAAAGATTATGAATGGTTAGATATTACATATATTACATATAGCATATCCCAGTCCGTTAGTGGTATCCGCCGCAAAATACGAACCCGTACCAAACGCTGCCCGTAGTAAAAGACGTCCGCGACATATTTTTACCGACCCTCCCGATGAAATAACGGCAGTGAACGATCAGTACCAGCCTGTCTCTCTAAACAGAGCGTGCTCACGCCCGCGCCCGCGTAACCACAGATCACGCCGCCGTGGTCTGGGGGTAAATTTCGCTCCCGCACACCAGACTAGGCCCCCCTCGGCAGCAGCTCAAACCTAGGTCCGTTCCCTCGGCGTGGAGCCCTTGAGTACGCTGCTCGCGCGATACAGTGACACAAAATCTTACATCACTGCGACAACATTACACATATCACCTCCACACACGTGCACGCATACACGCTTACACATGCAGGTGGAAGGGTTTTATTTTTTCCCTTATCAAACTGAAATAGTTTAGAATATTATCCGATACGAAATATATATAGGAGTTGTTGAGGTATGTATGCTTGGTACACATATATGTTTATAGCCAAAGCCGAGGTGTGCCGCGCACCCTTGAGCTAGTTGTCAAAGTAAAATCGGCTGAGTGCCTTAAGCGCTCGCCTTAGTAGTCCGGTGAAGCTGTTAAGATCTTGCTTGGTCAATAGCGTAGACAGTTCGAAAAAAAAAAAAAAAAACATATAACGTATGAACGAGGGTGATGCCGTCAGTATTTTACTAATATAGTGGTCGACTTGGTATAACTTTCCAGAAAGTTTGTAGGACATCGCAGAATATAGCTAACGTATTATTTCCCATCTGTTTCACTTGTGCACTATAATCAAGCTAAATTGCGTAAGAATCCATTTATATTACATAACTAGGGTTTACTCGCGGCTTCTCTCGCATTAATTTAGATCTATCCCTTAGGATCAATACTCTTTCTTAGATTGAAGTTACCCTTTTCTAAAATCGTGCACGGAAGATTTCAAGATGATCGGTGACGTATACGTGACGTTATTAAGGCGTGATAACGTAAGAAACAAGCAAAACCCACATTCGCATATACAATACAATTAGAATTGAACTATAGGGTGAAGTAACGCAAGGTTGTATGGGGTGTCGCGGGGTGTCAAATAACGGCATAAGACTTGAGACACCCAAGCCAACCTCACCTGCACGTGGTGCACCCTGCTGAATAAAGACCATTTCATATCATTTTTTACTCTCTAATTCCCTCTTAAGTTTTAAAATGTATGAATGTATGTTCCGTAAATAAATTTCTAATTAACATGTCATTCAAGGTAACGTATATAAATTACGAAAAACAATGAATTTGTTTGTATAGAGCCTCAAACTAATTCTACTACAAAAATTTGTCCATTTATATAACAAAGATATTAAAGTCGCAGTTATATAGTTTCAATAACAGATATCGATGCCCGATTGCGAGCGCAATTTATAATTATTTGTTATTATTATTCGTTCTTTATTGCAACAAATAGTATCTCACATACTAAATCTCATGGCAGTCGAATGAACAAGATTACAGTTAATGTATAGCAGAGAGGGGTGTAAGGGGTGTCGAATAACATTGAAGATTTGAGATATCCAACCCAACCTCACCTGCACGTGGTGCACCCTGCTGAATAACGAATGAGGCAATGGCGAAAGTGGGGTCGCAGGGTTTTACAGCCTGACTGGGTCACAACCACCATGCATATGGCGATAAAGCCCGTCATAGTGATTCACTTCTGCGGGTCACGTTTCGGGATCAGCCTGTGCATATCCAGCTATTCGCAGGCCGGCATGACAGCGGCTACCGGCGATGGATAGTGTGTCACTCGGTGGTCGCCGTTGTGTTTGGACTCTACTGTGCTTACCATCAGACAAAGTGCAGTCACTTTGCCGTGCTACAATTTAAAAAAATGGTTATTAACCAAAAATAAAAAACCATCACAAACAAACATTAGTAGAATATAATTATATAAATAGAAAATAGTTAGTTGAAAAGTTTCCACAACCTCAATAACTAAAAAAAAACAAGTCGTAGTAAAATCAGAAAATAGTTCATTTGCAAAAATATATCAGAAAAATCGCTTAGCGAAGTTGTATAAAGGCACAGTTACGTTGAAAGGGTTCAATGCAACCAAGCTGGACAATTACCCTCCAGGGGTGAATGTTAGGGTAAAAACGGTCAACGAGACATTACATTGAACTACACTATTACAAGTAATATTTATATGTATGGAACAAAATCAAATTGCATTTCTCTTAAACGAAATATAAATAGAAGTTTTTTTCATAGGGATTTAAATGACAATATGTTTTTGTATTAAAAATAGATATTAAATTATATATCTATATTGCACATATTTACACATAAAAATAGGCATTGCAGTACAGCCATTCGATGCTCAAAAATACTGGTTATCCGGAAAGTTTTCTGGTAGTTCTGAAAATTGGTGCTCTTATAGATTTCAATTTGCTCATTTCGAATTTTTACTTTGCCACCTCTATTTTTGTCGCTCTCGCTGCTATATTAAAAAGATGGCGCCTTAAACCAGTTATTTGGCAGCACTTCTATTTTATAAATTAAAAAACTAGAGAATTCTTGACTACTTAAATGATAGAGGTATGTTGTTATACGCGCATATCTGATATCTAGATGTTCCTACTAAAGCACTTGACCTTTATCTAAAAAAAATCGCGTTCTTCGTTTAATACAGTAATTAAAATTTTAAGAAACGGCAATGTTTGTAAATAATCCAGAAGCCTAAAAAATTTTCTGTGTGAAGTTTATTTTTGCTTCCAATGCTTTTATGTATTCTCTTCTGTACATAAAAATATAGAGATAACAATATAGACAATGCAGAAGAAGACGTGGGCATCAGTTAGTTTATTTAATAAAGTTTTTTTTATAAAATAAATTGTGTTAGCTTACGATAGCTGTCTACTGCAACATGCGTTTAGCAAATATAAAGATTGGTTCTATTGTTTTTACAATATCAAGTTTCCGCCATTAATTTAAGCCCTGTGATTCGAAAACAAATCACAGCATACCATATTTTAGATATATTACCATTTTTGGTATATTATTTATTTAGTCGTAGATGACGCCGAAGAAATAATGCGCGTTGATTTTTAAATTAAAAAATCCAGGTGTGTCTTAAAGATTACACGTTCAATGGCGGAAAGCTAATTGACTGTAAAGGACTATTTTATCAATAAGTCTTTCGATAGTCAAATCTTTTTCAAGATTTTCGAATATTCCACGTCGCTAATTTTCTTATTATTCAGAACATGTAGAAATTAGAATCGGAACCATTTTACTAGTAGCTAAATCGTTTCCAAGCGATATACTAACATTCATATTATTACCCTTTAATCAATCTTCGCCTGACAAAACTTTCCCTAATACAACGTGCCCCCTCGGTTGGTTCTTCTGGGTTGCAAATTACTTATTCGCTCTTGAACACTAAGGAAACTTTCGTTGAATCGAAATTAAATTGCTAATTTCGGTACTAACCCCTGGGTTTGATATCGACCGCTTCATTCCGTCTCACTTAATGTTTTTTTTTTGTAGAATTATTTTAACATTCAGTAATGTATTTGACATTCATTTTTTTTTTACAAAATATATTTATGCTACTCATTTTAAGTAATAATAATATTAAACTGTAATGTTATCTATGTTTATACTTATATAATTATGCTATGTATATATCGGCGCCTACCCACATTGATTGTGTCATCCGGTCATTGTTTCGGTATAAAAGGAGCGGAGCGACCTATGTTAAAACAGTAGTCCGGTGAAGCTGTAAAGACCTTGCCAGGTCAATAGCATAGTCAGTTAAAAAAAAAAAAAAAGGTAAAACAGTCTTAGCTCTGGCACCGCGCGGTACACTCGTACTGTGCGAGTCGCTTATCTTAGACTCTGAATAATTAATTTGTGCAAACGAATTAGTTATTGTTTGTAATTAATTAATTGGTTACTATTATGGGGTGATAGTCTGATATTAATTAATTATTATTTTGTATTGAGATGTGATGAAATTATTATAGGTGGTTTAGCGAGTTCATTCCGACGATATTATTATGATGGGGTGGTTTAGTGAGTTCATTCTGACGAAATTGTTCTGTTGAGGTTTTTTTTTTTCTCGATCTGACTACGCTATTGACCTGGCAAGGTCTTTACAGCTTCACCGGACTACTAAGGCGAGCTCTTAAGGCACTCAGCCGATTTTTGTTTTGGCAACCAGCTCAAGGGTGCACGGCACACCTCGGCTTGGCTTTTGCCTGTTCATGCAATACGCGACCTA
>MU158807.1:427863-487447 GCA_015888305.1 Antheraea pernyi | reverse complement strand
CGATGGATCCGCCCGTTCTATCCAATATGGAGGTGTCAGTTTGCAGGCTAGGGATGACCGGTCATCCAGATGTCGTGTTAGTATCCGCGTACCTTTCGCCGAAAAAGTTACTGTTAAAATCCGATTTAGAAGCGATATTCAGTTTAGGTGACTCCGTCATTATAGTGGGGGACCTCAACAGTGGTAACGTCATCTGGAACAGTCCGAGGACTTCTCGTAACGGGAATTTTCTCGACAAACTAGTCGGCGTTCTGGCGTTTGACGTCATAGCCCCTCCGGAACCGACCCATTATCAGGACAACTGTCGTCCGACAGTTTTAGATATTGCAATTCTTAAGAACGTCACGCTTCGGTTACAACTCATACAAGTTGTACACGAACTTGACTCCGATCACCGCCCGGTAGTAATGCAGTTAGGCAGTCCAGACGACACCACCCCTCCGACGGTAAGGGTGGCCGATTACAAGAAACTAGTCGAGTTCATTAGAGATAATTTAACTTCGGAAATTTTAGATAGAATTCCGGACGTGTTAGTGTCTAAAGCCGACGCGGATTTGGCCATCGATTCCCTGGTCAACTTCCTTCAGAACGCCGTCAGGGAGACCTCGAGAGAGGTACAAGCGGTGAACGATCGCCGCTTTATACTCCCAGACGACGTGAAGGCGTTGATCACGGAAAACGATGGATCCGCCCGTTCTATCCAATATGGAGGTGTCAGTTTGCAAGCTAGGGATGACCGGTCATCCAGATGTCGTGTTAGTATCCGCGTACCTTTCGCCGAATAAGGTACTGCTTAAATCCGATTTAAAGGCGCTATTCAGATTAGGTGACTCCGTCATTATAGCGGGGGACCTCAACAGCGGAAACGTCATCTGGAACAGTCCGAGGACTTCTCGTAACGGGAAGATTCTCGACAAACTAGTCGGCGTTCTCGCGTTTGACGTCATAGCCCCTCCGGAACCGACCCATTATCAGGACAACTGTCGCCCGACAGTTTTAGATATTGCTATTCTTAAGAACGTCACGCTTCGGTTACAACTCATACAAGTTGTACACGAACTTGACTCCGATCACCGCCCGGTAGTAATGCAGTTAGGCAGTCCAGACGACACCAATGATGCATTTGCTACTTCGTTTGTCTATATTCGTCCTTCTTTTACTTTTTGAAAAGTCAACCCAAGAGAGGGGGAGGCGGGGGCAGAAATGTTATAGACCGAGAATTTTGGAATGATGCATTTGCTACTTCCTTTGTCCATATTTGTCCGTCTTTTACTTTTTGAAAAGTCAACCCAAGGGAGGGAGAGGGCAGAAAATTGATAGACCACAATTTTGGAATGATGCATTTGCCACTTCTTTTATCCATATTATGCCGTCTTTTACTTTTTGAAAAGTCAACAAAAGAGAGGGTGAGGCGGGGGAGCAGAAATGTGATAGACCGAGAATTTTGGAATGATGCATTTGCTACTTCGTTTGTCTATATTCGTCCTTCTTTTACTTTTTGAAAAGTCAACCCAATAGAGGGGGAGGCGGGGGCAGAAATGTGATAGACCGAGAATTTTGGAATGATGCATTTGCTACTTCCTTTTGTCCATATTCGTCCGTCTTTTACTTTTTGAAAAGTCAACAAAAGAGAGGGTGAGGCGGGGGAGCAGAAATGTGATAGACCGAGAATTTTGGAATTATGCATTTGCTACTTCGTTTGTCTATATTCGTCCTTCTTTTACTTTTTGAAAAGTCAACCCAAGAGAGGGGGAGGCGGGGGCAGAAATGTGATAGACCGAGAATTTTGGAATGATGCATTTGCTACTTCCTTTTGTCCATATTCGTCCGTCTTTTACTTTTTGAAAAGTCAACCCAAGAGAGGGGGAGGCGGGGGCAGAAATGTGATAGACCGAGAATTTTGGAATGATGCATTTGCTACTTCCTTTTGTCCATATTCGTCCGTCTTTTACTTTTTGAAAAGTCAACCCAAGAGAGGGGGAGGCGGGGGCAGAAATGTGATAGACCGAGAATTTTGGAATGATGCATTTGCTACTTCCTTTTGTCCATATTCGTCCGTCTTTTACTTTTTGAAAAGTCAACCCAAGAGAGGGGGAGGCGGGGGCAGAAATGTGATAGACCGAGAATTTTGGAATGATGCATTTGCTACTTCCTTTTGTCCATATTCGTCCGTCTTTTACTTTTTGAAAAGTCAACCCAAGAGAGGGGGAGGCGGGGGCAGAAATGTGATAGACCGAGAATTTTGGAATGATGCATTTGCTACTTCCTTTTGTCCATATTCGTCCGTCTTTTACTTTTTGAAAAGTCAACCCAAGAGAGGGGGAGGCGGGGGCAGAAATGTGATAGACCGAGAATTTTGGAATGATGCATTTGCTACTTCCTTTTGTCCATATTCGTCCGTCTTTTACTTTTTGAAAAGTCAACCCAAGAGAGGGGGAGGCGGGGGCAGAAATGTGATAGACCGAGAATTTTGGAATGATGCATTTGCTACTTCCTTTTGTCCATATTCGTCCGTCTTTTACTTTTTGAAAAGTCAACCCAAGAGAGGGGGAGGCGGGGGCAGAAATGTGATAGACCGAGAATTTTGGAATGATGCATTTGCTACTTCCTTTTGTCCATATTCGTCCGTCTTTTACTTTTTGAAAAGTCAACCCAAGAGAGGGGGAGGCGGGGGCAGAAATGTGATAGACCGAGAATTTTGGAATGATGCATTTGCTACTTCCTTTTGTCCATATTCGTCCGTCTTTTACTTTTTGAAAAGTCAACCCAAGAGAGGGGGAGGCGGGGGCAGAAATGTGATAGACCGAGAATTTTGGAATGATGCATTTGCTACTTCCTTTTGTCCATATTCGTCCGTCTTTTACTTTTTGAAAAGTCAACCCAAGAGAGGGGGAGGCGGGGGCAGAAATGTGATAGACCGAGAATTTTGGAATGATGCATTTGCTACTTCCTTTTGTCCATATTCGTCCGTCTTTTACTTTTTGAAAAGTCAACCCAAGAGAGGGGGAGGCGGGGGCAGAAATGTGATAGACCGAGAATTTTGGAATGATGCATTTGCTACTTCCTTTTGTCCATATTCGTCCGTCTTTTACTTTTTGAAAAGTCAACCCAAGAGAGGGGGAGGCGGGGGCAGAAATGTGATAGACCGAGAATTTTTAAAAGTTCGACGTCGGCCATCCCGAGGCCGGAGGGTGCGGGGGGGTCGCGAAACAACCTCCCTGCCTGAGGGGCAGGGGGGCACGCCTTAACGGTTTCTACGGGACTATCCCGAGTCCGGACCAAAAGAGCTGTGGGCGAAGTGCAATGCCTCACAGTCGCGCCTAACTTGCCTAGGGGGAGTCCCTAACAAGCCTGAGGCCGAGAACGTAGACCGGTAAACCGGGCTACGCCCAAACAGACACTCAGGGATGGAATGGGAGGATCAGGAGGGTGGGAGGGAGACACCTGGACTTGACTAGGCGTCACCGCCAAGGCCAAGCTACCCAGGCCCGTCTACCTTTGCCGTAGACCGCGGGGCCTCCGGCGAGCGGGCAGGACGCTCCACACGCTTAGTTGAGCACCGTGAGGTATCCACGTGCGGCCAAAAGATTGGACTTCTTACGACGCCCGGGTCGCCCCGAAAAGGGCGGTTCGCTACGCTCTAAAAAGAGCGCCTCACGATTGACAGTACTGCAACCGTCACAAACAGGACGTGATCGGGCTCGCGACTGCACTCTCGCAACGTAAAAAACCGCGAAGCGACGCGTGAAAAGATGACACAACACACGAACACTCGCGAAACACTTGTATCGGACTTCGATAAAAACCGTTAGAAAATCGTTAGGAGAGCGGTGCGGAACGCGTGCGTCTCGGACGAGAGCCCATTCGAACTAAAGCCTTGTGATGAGGTGGTTTAGTTCTCATTTATATCATTTTTATGATGGATAATGGCGCTGGCGTCGCGCCCACATATACGTATATATATTTTCAATATATTATTGTATATAATCTCTGTGGTGCCCATAACACACCTTAGCTGATTTATCTATGTTGACACGGTGCTGTGTTAGATTAGTCTACGTTGTTACACTGAATATCTAGCAATTACGTTTAAAACGTATATTTATCACGCTTGAGACTGGCGAAAATGCGTACATAAGCAAAGCCCATACAAAAAAAAACGAAAAAATCTTCGCAATACAAATACGAAACTGAATTTACGTACAATTTTAAATATGAAAACAAAAGAAGTATGTTCTTTTTTCAGTCTTGTATGACCCGTTATATTAATTTTGAATAACAAAAAGGTTACTAAACTGTTTATACATTTTATTAGCTACGCCCGGGACTACTTCCTCGACAGCCATCAAGAATAATATGTAAAAGAAAATCGCCGGTTTATACCGGACAATTGTATTCAAACTCAATATGAGTGATTTGACAGGGTCTCAAACTATGTGATCGACTCCTTACTCCGATACATATCATATATACATATTACCATCGGGTGACCCGTCTGTTCGTTTGCCTCCTATAATATAAAACAAATATCGTCTTAGTACAGTTAGCACCCATACAAAGTTTCTTTTTTTTTTCTCGATCTTACTACGCTATTGACCACAGCTTCACCGGACTACAGACTACCCATACAAAGTTCAATAGCAACATTTAAGGAAAACCTATTCACAAAATAATCAATCGAAAGATTAACTAAGTAAGAGGATTGTTGATATTTATGGATATTTTGTAGAAAACTTATCTATACATACATATAATAGGAACGTAAATCTATCGTGTCTGGACTTTTTAGATTTTTGTGAAAAAAAAATTGTTGGAGGTGTCTTGAAATCATTACATAGTATAAAACAAAGTTCCCTACCGCGTCTGTCTGTCTGTTCGCGATAAACTCAAAAACGACTGACGGATCTTTATGCGGTTATCACCAGTGGATAAAGTGATTCACGAGGAACGTTTTGGTATATAATTTGTCCAGGATTTTTTTATAATCAGGGCGGGCCAACGTCTGCCGGGCCCGCTAGTAAATAGTAAATAGTTTTTTTTTTTATATTATAGGAGGCAAACGAACAGACGGGTCGCCCGATGGTAAGTGATCACCGCCGTCCATAGACACCAGCAACACCAGGGGAGTCACAAGTGCGTTGCCGGCCTTTAGTTGCGGGGTAGTACCACCCTCTCACAGAAAACCG
Organism: Antheraea pernyi; assembly: GCA_015888305.1. Lineage (NCBI taxonomy): Eukaryota > Metazoa > Arthropoda > Insecta > Lepidoptera > Saturniidae > Antheraea > Antheraea pernyi. Next base: position 482,261 of record MU158807.1, on the reverse strand, counting down.
ACGTGAAGTAACAGTGCTTGCATTGTTGCGTTTCGTTAGGTCAGTGAGAGTGCCGTAGGCCCACCTCCCCTCCGCTCTCCTCTCCCTCTCCCTCCCCCAACCCTTCCCTCCAAAGGGTGGCAACGCACTTGCGACTCCTTTGGTGTTGTTAGTGTCCATGGACGGTGGTGATCACTTAACATCAGGTGACCCACATTTTTGTTTGCCTACTATGACATAAAAAAAAATACTACAGTGTACAAACTATTTCGATAAATAGTTTAATTAAAATCAGGTCAGTTGTCTCAACAAAATACGAATGTACGAGACGAACCTGTCGTCACAAGAATTACAAAAACCATCGAAATGTGTTATGTCATGTCAAGAGGAAAAAAACCACCGATTTTAAAATATTCTTAATTTGTGCACCGCTCCTATTGCTCTTACCGTGATGATATATAACTTATAACCTTCATCGATAAATGAGCTATATAACACTGAAATAATTATTCAAATCGGACCAGTGGTACTTGAGATTACCCCGTACAACTTCACAAACTCACAAACTTTACCTTTTTTTATTAGTATAATATAGAATATAGATAGACTTATAGGTGCTAACGTTTGATAATAACCTCTTATAAATGTCGATATGGCCTTCATAGTAATATATTAAGAGTAGCTGTGCACACGTTTCTCAATTAACCATCATCCTTTCATAGCTATGATCCATATAATGATAATGACATTATAAAAGCATCAAATAAATAAATAACACACTATTTTATGATATTTCTCACTAAGAGAAACCCAAAAATCTACAACCAGCTTATGATATCATAAAGTTTATCGGTTAAATTTCAAATCCAATATAAACTAAGGGAGTAACTCAAAGCCGACAACTTGGATAACTACTTATCTGAAAACTTTCGGGGAACCACTTTAGCTTAGGATTATTTATTATCATATCATGGGCCCTTCGGACAGTGAGTAGCTAAATTGTGTGATGACGTGTGAGTTAAGATGAAAAGACGATGAAGCGAGTAGCCCTTTGAGCCTGGGGCAAGTTGACCCGCCTCAAAAGCGTATTCTGCCTAATGGCTTGTACCGACGTGTTACCACCGCGCCGACGTTCTCGCTCCACTACACTAAAAAGGGGTTAGTTCATTCTCCTTTGTATACCTGTTGGTAATCAACCTATCGACTATTTTTCTGTGTACAAACAAAAAAATATCTCAATTTTATTCTATGTAACTAAAAATTGTCTTTGACGTATTCGATATGTTTGAAATGGATAGATAAAGCTTGCTTTCGCGATGTTGTCGTATCGAAACTCTGTAAATCCGATTACTTTTGTCTTTTACACAAAAGAGAAAACGTCTGTTTGTTTCACTCAATACAGATTTTTTTTATCCCATTAAAACAAATGGAATGAAAGTAATTCTTACAAATGTATTATTAAATGACTAAGCTTAACACAACAGGATAAATTTAATGTTATAAATATTAAATATTATTACAAGACCAGTAATGTTGTACGCATCTGTGCTGGGTGCTGGGTGACGAGAGAGACGGATGAGAGAAAACTACATGCGGCAGAGACGCGAATGTTAAGGTGGATGTGTGGTGTAACTAGAATGGATAAGATAAGGAATGAATATATCAGAGGAAGTTTGAAAATAGCACCAGTAACAGAGAAGTTAAGGAGTAATAGGTTAGCATGGTATGGGCATGTTATGAGGAGAGATGAAGACCATGTAACTAGAAAAGCTTTGAGTATGACGGTCGATGGATATAAGAGTAGAGGAAGACCGAAAAAAGGATGGATGGATTGTGTGTAAAAGGTATGAATACTGAGATGACGTCTGGTAGGCGATCGTGGAAAAGGAAAACATGTTGTGCCGACCCTACTTAGGTGGGATAAGCGTAAGAAGATGATGATGAAATATTAAAACTCTTTTGAAGCCCCTCGTATAAATGTGTATTTATGCGTTAAGCTTTATTCCGTGAACAACAGAGCATCACAAGATACAATGCATAATCATTGACGCTTTGCACGGAATAAATAAATTGATTATCATAGGGTCAAAGTGTGACAACCCCATATTTCACTAAAACGTTCATATTTCAACAAGAATTTTCATTAGGCACTCATTAGGAGGTTTCTGCACAGGTTAATTCGTGCCACTCAACATGGCGCAACTATTAACAATTAATTCTTTTAATTTCGCACGTTATTTTGTCCGAAGTTGGAAATATTATTATATACTAACAGGCGCTGCAACTTTGTCTGCATTTTTATCTTTAAAAAGAGAGCTATGTTTATTTAATTTAAAACTATGAGATACGTCTTTTTGAAGTGAAACTTCTTTAGAATCGTAGTGATTTCAAACCGGATGCAACGTAAAAAACGACAGGTAAGAGACACAAAAATGTATAGGATGAAGCCGGCAAAGAATGAGACAGTTTTTTTTTTTTTTTTTTTCTCGAACTGACTACGCTATTGGCCTTTTTGGAGGCCTCTACAGCTTCACCGGACTACTAAGGCGAGCGCTTAAGGCACTCAGCCGATTTTATTCTGGTAACTAGCTCAAGGGTGCACGGCACACCTCGGCTTGGCCGTTACCTGTTGCATGCAATTCGCGATCTATCTTAGCTAACCTAAGTTAAGCTAAACTATTCATACAGATATGAGTTATTGAAACATGCATGTGTACCAGGCATGCGTGTCTCAATAACTCTTATGTGTATTTTTGTGTCGGAAAATTTTTTGAACTATTTCAGTTCGATACGGGTAAAAACAAAAAGAAAAAACCCATCCACTTTTTATGTGTAAGCGTGTGAGCGTGCACGTGTGTGGAGGTGATATGTGTAGTGTTGTTGCAGTGATGTATTGGTTGGTGAGTTCACTGTATCGCGCGAGCAGCGTACTCAAGGGCTCCACTCCGAGGGATCGGACCTAGGCTTGAGCCGCTGCCGAGGGGGGCCTAATCAAGTGTGCGGGAGCGAAGTTTACCCCCAGACCACGGCGGCGTGATCTGTGGTTACGCGGGCGTGGGCGTGAACACGCTCTGTTTTGAGAGACAGGCTGGTACTGATCGTTCGCTGCCGTTATTTTGTCGGGAGGATCGGTGAAAATGTTTCGCGGACGTCTTTTGTATCGCGCGGCGTTCGGTACGGTTTCGTAATCCGTGGCGGATACCACTAACGGACTGGGATGATTCGCGGCTTTTTCAAAGTAGCTAGTAGTGAGTGATTTTACATACGTCCAGATCGAGGGCATCTCCAGGTCCCTGTGGAGATCCTCGTTCCGGGCGTACCACGGGGCGCCGGTCGCCTTACGTAAAAAGCGGTTCTGTATTATTTGTATTCTATTGAAGCTATACGGTGACATATGTGCGAAAACGGGACAGCTATATGTCAGAACGGGTCGGATGCAAGTTTTATACAACGTGAGCTTGTGTCTGAGGGACATCTTGCTCTTGTGGCAAACTAACGGATGTAGGCGAGTCATGACCATAGCGGCCTTGTTTCGAACTATCTTAGTGTGAGCTCTGAAGGAGAGGTGTCTATCTAGTGTAACTCCTAAGTATTTAATCTGTTTGGTCCACGGAATGCCGACTCCGTATAATCTAATCGGTTCGAGTTTGCGCTCGTAATTGCGGCATTTAGGGTCGAAAAATATCGCGGCGCTTTTGTCGGGATTTACTTCTATACGCCATAGAAGAAACCAGCGACCGAGTGTGCTGACGGCTTCTTCTATGCGTTTCCTAAGTTGTATCGGAAACCAATCGGAAGCGAAGATTACTGTATCGTCAGCATAACAACCTACCTCTACCCCCGGGAGCCGAGGTAGGTCGCTGACGAACAGATTGAAGAGGGAGGGTGCCAGAATGGACCCTTGGGGTACACCTGAACGTACGGGGTGGGCTGAGGACAGCTCACCTTCCACTCTATAGTGGAAAGTCCTATCTGATAAATATTCGCGGATTAAGAATACTAATCTATCGGGGATGCGAAAACTAATTAACTTGTGGATGAGCCCTGCGTGCCAGACCTTATCGAAGGCCTTGGCGACGTCGAAGAAGACTGCCATTGTGCGTTTCGGTTTAGGTTTTACCGGATCCGGGTTACGATCGGGATCGCTATTCCATCCGGCGTGGATGTACTCCGTGAGGCGGTGTACTTGATGCGTACAAGAGTGAGCGGCGCGAAAGCCGAACTGCTCGGGTGGTAACAGATTCAGTTCTGATATAGCGGTCTGGAGACGGTTCAGAAGGAGCCGCTCGTATAGTTTGCCTATCGTGTCTAGTAAGCTAATAGGGCGATAGCTGTCGGGAAGCGAAGCTTTTTTGCCGGGCTTGTGAATCCCTATCACTACGGCCTTCTTCCAGGCGGCTGGAAAATGACCCTGGGACATGGCCGCATTGAAGATGCAGACCAGTAGAGCTATGATGTGGTCAGGAAGGAGTTTCAGTACCTCGTTCCTGATCCCATCGGGACCTGGGGACTTTCTAAGTTTTAAGCGCTTGATGGCGTCCGATACTTCGACAAACGTGATAGGGGTTAGGGTATCCGCCGGCGGTGACGCGAGCGCGCGCTCTACCGAGGACTCGATCGATTCAATATGCGAAGGGTCAGTGTTTGCTGTGTTAGGTGAACATTGTTTCTCTAAGCTCGCGGCGAGACACTCCGCCTTGTCTATACTATCGAACGCGGGAGGCAACCCGGGGCCTCTATCGAGAGGGGGCATCGGAATGACTATGTCTGATTTGAATTTCTGTACGAGTTTCCAGTACGCCAGGTGGGACGGCTCGATGTCCTCGAGCACCCTGTCCCACCTGTCGGCCCGGATCTCGGCGATACGAGTCCTAACTTGCTTACGTAAAGTCTTTAAACGAACGCGATTCTCTACGGACGGGTAGGTGTCGTGGGCTCGAGTCGCGGCGTTCTTTTCCGTGATCAACGCTCTCGCGTCGTCCGGGAGTATGAAGCGGCGATCGTTCGCCGCTTGTACCTCTTTCGAGGTCTCCCTGACGGCGGTCTGGAGATAGTCGACCAGGGAATCGATGGCCGAATCCGCGTCAGCTTTCGACACTAACACGTCCGGGATTCTGTCTAAACCTACTGACGTCGGGTTGTCTTTAAAGTAGCGTTGTAATTTCGCGTAGTCGGCCACCCTGACCGACGGCGGGGTGGTGTCCGAGCTCGAACCTAATAGTAATACTACGGGGCGGTGATCTGAGTCAAGTTCGTGTACGACTTGTATGAGTCGTAACCGAAGCGAGACGTTTTTAAAGAGAGCTACATCTAACACTGTCGGGCGACAGTTGTCCTGAAAGTGAGTGGGTTCCGAAGGGGCTATGACGTCAAAAGCTAGATCGTCACCTAGTCTATCGAGTATCCTCCCGTTTCGGGAAGTAGTCGAACTGTTCCAGATGACGTGTCCGCTGTTGAGGTCCCCCGCTATAATGACGGAGTCTCCTAGTTCGAATAGTGCTTCTAGGTCGGTTTTTAATAGGACTTTATTCGGCGAAAGATACGCGGATACTATTGTGACGGATGGATGACCGGTCATCCCTAGTCTACACACTGACACTTCCATATTGGATAGAGCGGGTGGATCTAACGGCACGCAGTAGAGTGAGCGCCTATAATAGATCAACGTGCCACCCCCGCGGGTGGCACGGTCGTTCCTAACTATCTTATAGTTCGCGATCGCGGGGTTGCGCATTTTCGGTTTTAATAACGTTTCCTGTACGAGGAAGATATCTATTTGCCTGTCGCGTAAAAAGGCAGCTACTAGATCGCGCTGTGTATATAGATTCCTAGCATTAAAAAATGAAAGAGATAGGCCGCGCGGTTTAATTCTATTCATGGCCGTAGACATGATTATTTAGTGCGAGTGTTCGTGTTATTCGAGCGCGCGATGCGATTTAGCGTTTTCGCGATGTTTGGGAAACGTAAGATTGCGTTGAACGCACCCGTTTCTGCGTTAGATTCGATTACGGAGGCGAACGCGTATATCTCCTCTATATCGTGTTCTTCGAATAATCCCATGATTTGTGCAAACCCTTTGATGACGGTCGGTGAGAAGAGGTCGGGTTGTGTGTTGTGTCTCGCCTGCGGAGGCTGTGTGTGTGGTGTGTGAGCCTTGGGAGGCTGTGTTTGAGGCCTGGGAGCCTGCGGTTGGGATCTGGGAGCCCAGGGGGCCATAGGGGCCCGCCCAGGCTGTGGCGCGCGTGGCACGGAAGGTGTCACGCGCGGTGCGGTGGGTGGGACGCGCGGCACTGAAGGTGACACGCGTGGGGTGGTCGCGGGCGCTGCCGGGGTGCGGAAGGCACCCGGCAGGCCGGGGAAGGCCTCTACGGACATGAGTGGTGGAGGTGGAGGGCGGGCGGCGGCGGCGGGCGCCCTGGGCGCTTGCCTCGCCTGGCGAGGGCGTTGTGTGCGGGGCGCGCGGGGGCAGCCGCGATAGTTCGCGGGGTGGCCCGTGGCGCCGCACAGAACGCAACTCGGAGGGTCTGCGGAGGTCGGGGTGCGAGGACACTCCCTAGTGGAGTGGTCGCCTAAACACTTAACACACCTGGGACGCAGGTGGCAGTTTTTAGCTGTGTGGCCGTAGCCCTGGCAGTTGTGACACTGCGAGGGCGCGTGAGATTTGCGAGGGGGCTCTACTGTTACGCCCGTGAGACCGCACACGGACGTAATGTTGAAAATATCCTTGCCTTCCTTGGTGCGGTCAAGGATGACCAACACCAAGTTGAATTTAGTTTTAGTGAGAGGGTGGTACATGCGATGTACCTCGCGAGCGGGGAAGTTTTCGTTCTTAAGGAACGCTAAGATCTCCTCTGTAGGGATCTCTACCGGGATGCGGCGTAAAACTACTCTTAGGAGGCGTTCCTCCTCTAGTGCGTACGTAAAGTACGCGAGTTTGTGGTCCCTCAGGTATTGGGTGAGTTTCCTATGCTGATCCGAATTGGGTACTTTAACTTGAATACCGGCCTGTGTGTTGAGTGCCGATGTGTAATGCACTCCTAGGTGTTTGAGCGCGGTGGAGATGGCGATCCACCGCGACTTGTCTTGTATCGTGACTGGCGGGGGTGGGCGGGGCTTCTTAGCCGCGGGTTGTGTGGGCGCTTGCGAGTCCGTTTGTGAGTGCGGTCGTGTCTGTGTGAGCGAGACGGCAACAGGGCTTGATCTGCCCGATCGCGGTCTCGCGTGTGTGGACGGTGTCGCGGTAGGCACCCGGGTGCCGTCTATTTTGCCTTCGCGGCACGGAACTTTAAGTGCGGGACATTCGGGTCCCGAATCTGGGTCTGATTGCGTCGGCTGCGTGGGTTGTTTCCGCTTCGGTATCTTAGTTACGGTAATGAATCCGTCGTTATCGGGCGCGGGCGCGGCGGTCGCGGGCGGTGTGTTTGACGCGGCGGGTGTCGCGATGTCGACCTCCATGTTATTTTCTAACTCGTTGTTGCCGTTGAGCGGCGACAGGGGCGAATCTAATACCGCGAACGAGTTCGCGGTAGGCACGCGGGCCTCACATGTTTCGTCCTCCGAGGACGGGACTAGAACGGAGCTAAAGATAGCTTCGGCATCTACTGTCGGATAATTGGCGCGGAACGAGTCTAAGATCGCTGCGATCTGCTCTATTGATGCCATTTCGATGGCTTGGTGGGGGCCGCGAACAAACCTCCCTGCCTTAGGGGCAGGGGGGCACGCCTGAACGGAAAATTATGGGACTATCCCGAGTCCGGGCCAAGAGACCTGTGGGCAAAGTGCAATGCCGCACGGAAACGAACCTACAGAGCCTAGAGGGAAGCCCTAGCAATCCCGGGGCAGAGAACGCAGACCGGTAAACCGGGCTACGCCCAAACAGACACCCGAGGATGGAATGAGGGGATTAGGTAGGTGGGAGGGAGACACACTGGACTTAACTAGGTGATCACCACCAAGGCTAAGCTACCCAGGCCCGTCTGTCAGTGCAGTAGGCCGCGGGGCCTACGGCGAGCGGACAGGTCGCTCCAACTCACTTCGTTGGCTACACCGTTAGGTATCCATGAGCTGGCCAGACGACTGGACTTTAAAAATGAAATTAATCGCGGGTTCGCTCCGAGAGGAGCGGTTTGCTACGCTCTAAAATCGAGCGCCTACGATTGACACTATTGTTACTTCTTAGCAACAGAATAGCAATGAACGCGGCGGACTCGCTCAACTACGTAGCGTACGCGAAACGCGGCGACGAATCGGTGCGGGGCACGATGTAAACACGGCGCTTGTAGACTGGCGGAGACGCGGCGCACACAACGTAAACAACGGAGCGCGCGACGCGAAACTCGAAGTAAACAAACACTGCGATACGGCGCGCGAGACCGACTCGATGCGAGCGAAGCACGGATACTACTAAGTCGAGCGCGGTCGACACGAAAACGAACGAGATAGCACGAGCGCGAGAGCGAGTCAGCGGGTCGGACGGCCGAACGGAGAGCGCGGAGCGCAAACACGACTGTTCACCACGGCGGCCCGATCGGAACTCTCGAATGAGACAGAAATATACATACTATTTTATATTATCGGTGTCTCCTCTTTGTGTCATGCTTCGTAGCATCCCGACTCCCGTCTTCTAAGCATAGTCGCTTGTAATTAGTGGGCCAGAGCGAGAAAGCAAATGTTGGTGTATATGTATATTGCACACTGTTTAATACTTGCTTGTATTTGACCTTTTAAAGTGTGTTAGTATATGTGAAAAGGACTTGAGCTAATATATTACTATACACTGTAACATACGTTAAATACAATATAAAAAATCTTTTAAAATTAATCAAAATACTTTCATTTTTAAACAAATAAACTTTGTAATTCTCCTACCCTTGTTATATTTATTCATCTGATTCTTTTGTCGATTTACTGAAGTTTCACTTCTATCGTGTGAACATTGCACACACACCTTTATTTACTTTAGACCGGAATTATTCAATACCAAATCTCATAGATCTAATTTCAAAAATGACGGATTTTCATAGAAATTTTCGTCCATTTTTCCACAACCTTAAAGGTCGAATTTCAATGAATCCTTCCTTAATGCCCACCTACAATGTAAAAGTAAACTGCATACCAATGTTCTCGTTCCTACTCCCAGTAGTTTAGAGTGTGTGTTAATATGTCAATCAGTTATTCTTTTATATATATAGATAATGTCTGTAGATAATATTATACAAATCATATTTCGATAAGGTCTAAATTATATATGAGAGATTGAATGATAAGCAACTCTTGAGAATACAAATAATGATTCGTATTAATATGACAAGTTTGAAACGCGAGAGATTGGGTGCGAAAGATCAACAGCCGCCGACAAAATATTCTCGCGCTTGTCATGAGTTCCTCAAAGTAATGTGTGTGCCCGAATATTACAAAACACGATATAGAGATGAACAGTATAAAATCATTCTCCAAATTCCAAGTTCCAAATATTCACGTTAATTACAACATAATATTTTTTTTTTAAATAATATATTTATTCAGAAATAACATAGATATCTAACTATCCGTGAAGTTATTTTAAGAATCAGTTGTTTTAGACTTTATCCCATACAAACTTAAGCTTTACCTTTGTGGATATAAAACCATAATATAAGAACACTAGCCTCTGCCCGCGACTTCGTCCGCGTGGAATAGTTACTTTGAGTTAACGCTAACACCCAACGGAAACTCTCAAGAAGAAAAAATACTCTGATTTTGAAACATTCTTCATTAGTGCTCCGCTCCTATGAGTCTTAGCGTGATGATATACAGCTTATAACCTTCCCCGATAAATGAGCTATATAACACTGAAAGAATTTTTCAAATCAGACCAGTAAGTTCCTGAGATTACTCCCTACAACGTCACAATCTCACAAACCTTTTTTTACCTCTTTATAATATTAGTATAGATTGCATTATTATGATAAAAACCTTCGAGAAAATCGCGAATATTTTGCGGTGAGAAATGTAACTTGGCTATTCGAAGTACCTTACATTAATTACATTCATACCTATATGACGAAACTTTGACATATATTTCAACAACTCGAAATCAGCATTCACTCAACTCTGTTAATATGAGTAAAAACCGTCAAATTCAGTTGAAATGTTCCTACTGTCGACACGCAGTAATAGTTCGTGATGGCGATAATGTCTTTCCACACTTCCTTTTATAGCAAGTATAGAAGTGGTAATACATTATTACTCAGTGTTTGTCTATCCGTGTTTGTTAATGATAATATTATATTTTATTAAATATATAACATCAGCTATATAATATATTTATTATTAAACTAGCTGTGCCCGCGAGCTCGTCCGCGTGGAACCTTATGTTAAAAGAACAGCTAATAATAAAGTCATCTGAATGTATGAAGTCCATTTATCATAGAAAATAGTTATAATCATAGAAAACCAACGTGAAGTAACAGTGCTCGCATTGGTGCGTTTCGTTCGGTCAGTGAGAGCGACGGAGGCCCACCTCCTCTTCCCTCCCTTCCCACCAAACACAACGCACTTGCTGGTGCTGCTATGTTTGTCTATGGACGGCGGTGATCACTTAACATCAGGTGACCTGCTTGTTCGTTTGCCTCCTGTGAAATAAAAAAAAAACTCTAATAACTTTACATTAGGTGAAACTATCATGTTTTTTTACATAAGGACCAAGTGTCTACGTAGTTAAATAAAAAAAAATCAAGCAAGCACTATCATTTGGTTTATGTAGGTTACGTCAAATATTCATATAAAACGGTTCACAAATGTTGAGAACTAACGTACTGATGTTCGACCGGAATACACATGGGAAAACTTGTTACAGATTCACCCAAGGTTCATAAAGTACGAAAACCCCCTCTAAATAATGATAACCAGATTATATAACATAAAGTTAGGAACAAACTAAGACGTCTAGCCTTCTTAGTTGAGTCAACAATTTAGGAACTTACTTAAAACAGTTCGTCTCTCCCGTCCTTAAGAGAAACTTCAAGTATAACTATTTTCATAGCACATTAAACGACTCTAAGTTTATTCTAGACACTGTATTCCAGTTCTATGAACTGTAAAAATGTGTAAGAACAAACATTTTTATACTAAAAAGTAATAGAAAGGGTCAAAAATAAATAGGTAATTGAATATTTCTACTCCATTATTATTACTGTATAGTGTTTTAATTATATTATATTACTTATTATTACTTACTATGAATTTAATAAATAATTACTTAGAAGTAGCACTAAGCTATGTTAAAAAAGTCGAGTCATAAGGAATGACGATAGAAGTGATAACTCAAAACAATGGAATAACTGTGTTGTTTATTTAATAATTATCTGTTTTATTTCAATTCTATAATTTGTAAATTACAATTATTATTATCTGGTTTTCACATCTATTAGCACCCGAGCAATCTTCTAATATATAAAAATCTCGTGTTACGGTGTTTGTGCTCGAACTCCTCCGAAACGGCTAGACCGATTTTTATGAAATTTTAAATTTATATTTGGTAGGTATGAGAATAGATCGTAAAGTATTTTTTATACCTCTAGGTGATTAAGGTATCCAGATCGTTTTTCAATATTTTTGCCAAAATTATATTTTGTTTTTTTTTTTAAATTACCATAAAAAACACCTATAACCCTACATTTTCACTTTCCTAAACCTACCCTACCATGTTTTATTCGCTATTTTAGTATTTTTGTTTGAACAATATCCAAACGATTAAACGATCGTTTGTATTTCAAACAAAACGAAATTATTGATGTTGCCTAATGACAGATGGCGCTACGTCTGCCTCATTGAAATTTCTTCCACATATGCTTAAGTCATTTATTGCTTAAGTCATAGACCACTTAGGTGTGTGTTTGAGTGAGTCCCTGAATTGTTTGGTTTCGCAAGTGGAACTGTCACTGTCGCTGTAATAGGGTTCCAGGTTTTTTCAAGATTACTTGAGTTTGAAATTTATACAATTTTATATAGTTTATTAATTAATGAAACGTATGGACCCAGTAGAATTCAGTGTTAAGGATACACGAATCGACACCTCAGCCAACGGTCGATGTTGCTTTACCCGAACAAACGAGTAAACATCATATCGCGTAGCGTACAATGTTATTTTAATATCACATGATCTTCAAGTTGCATTACTAAACATTTCCATGCAATGTTCTCCGGTTTAATATTCCTAAACATTTCCTATCATTTCACGATTCCGACCCTCTTTCAGACAGTCCGCTCAAACAGTGGGGAATTAATTAAATAATTCTGTTCTTCTTACAAAGCGAGCTACAGTTTCACGAATGAAGTTAAATATCATTACTATCGCTTAAACTAATTTCGGTTTAAATAAATATATTATACAAAAGACTATAGTTCATTTAATGGGAATTAACATTAACAAAAATAAATTGGACTGTACCGTTTTTAGCAGCATCCAGTGTAATAAAAAATAATGTTTGAGAGATATTAATTAAAGATTTATGGTTGTAGCAAAGTAATTTCTAGAAAAAAGGATAAAATTATATTATAAATTAGGTGTGTATATGTATGAAATTTTTTTTTATATCATAGGAGGGAAAAGAAAAGAACTCTTCAACACTCGTTAAGCCTCATTAATTTAATTATTGTTTTAATTTAAAAAAAAGATATATCATGAAATTCAATCCATATTTATGCAAGCTGTAGATATCTACACATAAAAAATATTATTTTAGCTACAAAAAATACATTACAAAACCCAGTTTTTGATTTACCACGTCCTGTCGGGGAGAAGGATGAGAAATGTGGCTAAGATCGGCTTAGTTTGGTTTTGTAAAACGTTATCTCTAACGTACAATATGACAGTGACAGACAAAGATAACGCTATACGAAACGGAACATAGTCAACTATCTCGCTCTTTTCCCCAACGTACCAAATCATAAGTCGGGTACTGTATAATATATTCAACAAACTCAAGATAAGCAAAATCCAAAAGCAACTATCTATAACCATTACAGTAATTTCAAAATATGTCGTACAGCAAAGTATACAATTTAAAATTGAGACAGAGTTATGTGCCTCGCTATTTAACTCAAAACGTATCCTATCCGCTATTTATCGAAAATATACTAAATCGAAATTAACAACAAAAAGAAATCATCTAATAGGCTTTTAGGTATTTAAATATGTCACTATATTCTAAGATAGTGTAAATACATACCTAAGCATTGTATCTTTATAATACAAGATACAATACAATGAAGGTTGTTCAAAGCAAATTGAATATAGGGTGTCAATAGTAGGAAGTCCCTCATTTCCTTGCATTTGTTGTCACCTCCCTCTGTGAACATTAAATTTTCCTTTACGTTCCATCGTTTCCGGGTACCTATCATGTCCGGTCAACCATTTGGGACAAAATGAATTAAGACCGTCCTTTTCTATTGATCTTTACGACAGTTAGTTGTCTAAAATAGAAATTGCTAGATAGATAGTAATAAAAAAAGGTTAAGGGTCTTGTTTATTACTTTCCATTTTCTGAAAGAAATTCATTTATTAATACCAACTTACATATACGATTTTCCACAATAATGCGAAAGCGAGATTTTTTTGTACTTTACGCTATATCTACTCAACAAATCAATATGAAATTTTGCATACACGTTGCTAGAGATATAGAAAAGGACACAGAATACCCTTCACCCAGAGTCTTGTTCCCGAGAGACGGACCAAATCTACATTACCTGGAGCCAAGCCGCGTGCAGAAGCTAGGTTTTAAATAAAATTGAAGTTTATGTTGAACGTGAGGCTATCCTTTCTAAACGAATGAATCGATTTTGGTAAGACATTTACGAGCAGATACAGGACTTGTCAGAGTATTATATCGAGTAATAGCACGCCCGGCGGACGTTGTCCTGTCCTGACAATAAACAAATTGAAATGCAGCGCCATCTACCGTGTCCGATTGTGAATGTAAGCCATTCTTGAATACACATGAACACTCACAAATAAATTTCATCAAAATTTGTTCCTGCTGACCATTTATGAGGAGATCAGTCACACACGGACAGAACAATTATATAAATATATATCATAATAATGTCCCATTACGATTAAGCACTAGTTATAAAATACAACAGAAATTAAATAGTAATGACTTGTTTGTAATTAAAAAATAAATAACAATCCACATTTAATCTAAAAGAGAGAATACAAAAGTTCAAAATTCTCATGAAACAACAATTACATTTTCACGAAATTTAACTCACGGGTACCAGTTCCTGAGTGTATGTAAAAATATGATACTATTTTATTTTATGTATACCAAAAATCATTGTAATACAACCCGACAGTCACTGTTTTAATTCAACGCATACGGACTTACACAGATTACTCAAACACAAAGAGCGTTGATGGAACGCGGATATATCATGCACGTTGTCCTTTGTATTAAATTTAATAAATCCGAGTTAATATTTAGTTACGTACACCCGTGAAACTTCGTGGGATCATGTTTCATCGTCGGGAGCACTACTGCCATACTTATCTCTACCCCAAAACAACGGGGTTCACGCTGCTATGTTCAAGTTCGCAGGTTTCATTCGGCAACGGACACGGACGCACGAGGTACTCCAACTTACTTCTCAAGAATAACATGTTATTATGGTTTTTGTATTAGACTCCAAATTGGAATCCTTTTGAGGATTAGTCATACTTAGTGTATCTTGCGGTGAACACATAAGTTAATATAAAATATAGTGCACGTCTGTTACTACACACAATATTCGTATTTTTACATAGCTTACACGATTACCGTTTAGCCACGATGTAACTCAAAATGCTAATAATTGTAGGTAGTAGTGTAATAATAATTCTGTAGGGGGTAGAATCACGCTGAAGCTATACTGGTCTCAGCATGAATGGGTCGGCTGTCCTTAGGTAGTAACACCCTCTCACAGTAAACCGACGTGAAGTAACAGTATTTGCATTGTTGCGTTTCGTTCAGTCAGTGAGAGCGCTAAGCCAGTATGCAATGCTTCTTTGAACACAAATATACGATATAATTCAAGACAATACACGTAAAATTACAAAGAGAAGGGAGTCTGAAAAAGCAGCTACCTCTCAAGGACAACTGCCGGTATACACCCTTAAGTGATTACCGGCAGATTTTCTACCCAATGAGGATACCTAACCTAACAAGTACCAGAAAATAAATCTGGAACTATCATACTATTTGTATATTAAAAGTATAATTGTTAATATCCAGAGCTAATAAAACTATATAAAACTTTTGCCTGTAGTTTTGCTCGCGATAGTGTATTATACATTTAACATATCCTTGTAAACAGCACCTTTTTCCTGAATGGTGGGTTGAATTTTTCAGTTTTTTTTTTTATATCATAAGAGGCAAACGCACATATGGGTCACCTGATGTTAAGTGATTACCACCGTCCATAGACACTTGCAACACCAGGGGAGTAGCAAGTGCGTTGCCAGTTTGTGTTGAGGGAGGGGAGAGGAAGGGAAGAAGGAAGGAGAAGGGAAGAAGGAAGGGGAAGGGGAGGGTAGGTGGGTCTCCGGTACTCTCACTGACCGAACGAAATGCAACAATGCAAGCACTGTTACTTCACGTCGGTTTTCTCTGAGAGGGTGGTACTACCCTGGTCGAGCAGACTCATTCGTGCTGAAACCAGTAATAGCTTCAGCTTGGCTCTACAACCTACATAAGTCATGAAAGCGTAACAAATTCACATTTGCATTTATAATATTAATTAGGGTATTAGTTCAATAAAAACGTAAAGCAAAAGGCTAATACGATTCTGTTATTTCTGTATATTAGTTATACCCCAAGCCGCCAATAATCGAAGGACATACCGAACTAGACTCGAGGGATTCTGATAACGTTGAAAGCGTTTTATAACGTCTTAAATAAAGTTAATAGCTCCGAGGAAGTTTTTCGTTATGCCCCTCAGGGCCATTACGCAGTGTTACTCTAGGATTTATTCAGCATTTACTGACTTTCGGCCCGGACCGAGGATTGCGACTTATAGTATTTAGGTGTCAAATAGAGTTGTACGAAGTCGATTTACCGACACGATAAAGACACCCTTCGCAGGGGCTGGGCACGAGGTAATATTAATTTTTATTAAAGTCCTACGACATTTGTGATGATATTTCTATTGAATATAAAGTAAGTACATATAGTGGAATTAACATAAAATAATAGAGGTGATAATAGTTTATTAAGTAAGAACAACTGTATGTTTGCTGTATGTATGTAACTGTATGCTTAAGAATCTCTTGATTATAAAATAATAAAAAAACAACAAGAAAACAGGGAGTGTCGTAAAGACGCACGATATAAGTGAAATATGCAACAATAAGCCAGCGTTACGCGGTGTTCGCAAGCGGGGTGACCGTTTCATTAAATATTTTATTAAATATATTCATTTATTAAGAATGACACATGTAATAGTGAATTATAATAAAAGTGTATTATATAAATGATATAAAAAAATGCTATAATAAATAAAAAAAAGGACTAAAAGTTTTAATCAAATGGCCACGGGTTTCATTTTATTTTTAACTGTCTTATTTTATGTAATTTTGAGTGTGTATTTTATTATTTTTACAGTACGGTAAAAGGTAACGCTGGCTATTCTATGACTTTGGTATGTAGATGTTACTAAATTTGTTGACCTAAAAATATAAAGTCACATTGAGGGAGATGCATAACGGTAGTCCGGTGAAGCTGTGAAGGCCTTGCAAGGCCAATAGCGTAGTCAGTTCGAAAAAAAAGATGTGTAACGCTTTACTCTTACGTGACGATTTCTACCGTTCAATTCCTACTGCTAGCTCCAATAATTAAGATTTTGCTCCAAAAAAATTTCAAACATTATTAGTCGTTCCAGAAATTAGCACGATCACACAAACCATTGTTTGTTAATACATTTTTTATTGAATATTTACGATATATATCATATATATCAGAGATAATATTTATCAGAGAAACACGCACTTATCATTTAATACCACCATATTGACTGAATGAAATAAAAATAAAACAGTACAAGTTGTTCGCTTAAAAGGAAAAGATACATATTTATAACAATATATACTTATATTTACTGTCTTTTAATATTTAGGATCGATTAATGGAGAATTATACTTACCAATATGTTAAGAATATTATTGAGAATTAGTGAACGCTTTGCGGTATGTATAACGTTTGAATTAGGTTCCATATTCTATTGTAGCATACAAACGTGAGATTAAACGTAGCAAATAATATATCAAAGGTATACCTACGTCCCACATACATTGCGTCGTCTGTTACCGCCTATCGAAACATCTACACAAAGGCCGGCGGGATCAAATCAATTCACTAGTGAATTACAGAGTAACGTATCTCTCAAGGTTTGAATTTGTCTTGTCATACGCATAATTCGTTAATAGATTTATATGAATAACCTGTCTGATAACAAGAAAGGGATCTCTTTCAACGGTCTCTTGTACTTAATCGATTTTTATATTATATATATATAGAACCCTAATAATATAATTTAATGTAATGGAGTTACATCATCCATCAACAACAACTAGATAAAGGGTCTAATACAAAATCGAAACTAAAAGCCGTCCGCGTAAATATATACTTATGTGTAGGTAGCTATTTGTTTACTAAGAAAAAGAGAAAAAAAGTTTTAAAACTGTTTTAAGTTCAACATAATTACAACCATAACACCTAGTAATAAAATCACAAATGTTCAAAATATTATCTAATACTTACAATAAAACGAGCAAAGTAATAAATTACTCCCCTCACAAATGAAAAGACAACATAAACAACATTTAGTGTGAACTCAACCTTAACACGTAATGAATAAAGTACGTTTTCCCGTTATTGTGCGTGTTTGTGTGTGGCGAGGCCAAACATTTGTATCACAGGTTTAAAATGGATAATTTTGTTCAAAATTTGATATTATTTGTTAGTTTAAAGATTAAAATATCACTTATTCAACATGTATTTAGCGAAAGTAAGATACTCCGGCCGTTAAATAGCTTTTTCGGGTATTTTTTATTTTGCTTCTTTTGAATACACTGCGGCATGTGAAACGGGATTACATTGGCTGTGTTTCAAACAAACTAAACAAAATAAGGGCACACATTTCAAGTGAGCTCTTATTTACCGAGACGTATTTTTCGCGCCGACCCTTTATCTAGTTATTATTGATCGAAGAGTTACATCTAAACCCAAACATCTCACATCGCTGGGTTTAGAAACTTGACATTTTCATCGTGGTTTAGTTGAATGATTTAGGATCTCTTTAAGACGTTTTTAGTAAAATTTCTTTAGCCGCGATGAGCGATTTTTGATACGCGAAAAACTTATGGGTTCACGTTACAGATGACGTCGACATGCTCGTGATATTGCGTTTGCACCAAACTAATGAGGCGTAGTATAACTGCATGTTTTACGTGTAATATTGATATTTTGTATTGAGCTTGGACAACCCATCCTATGTTTCATTAATTAATAATAATTGTAAATGATAGAGTCATGCTGAAGCTACTACTGGTTTCAATGTGAATGGGTCGGCTCGCCCGCGGCAGTAGCACCCTATCACAGAAAACCGACGTGAAGCAACATTCCTTGCATTGTAGCACCACCCCCCCTCGCTCCCACCTCCTCCCCCCTTCCCCAACCCCTCTCACCCAAACACAGGCTGGCAACGCACTGGCGACTTCCTCGGTGTTGCTAGTGTCTATGCACGGCGGTGATCACTTACCATCAGGTGACCCACCTGTTTGTTTGCCAACTATAATATTAAAAAAAAAACTATAAAATCTATCTAATTATAGCTCCGACTGCAATAATATTATAAATAAAGAGATGATCATTGTCCGACTGCCAATTGATTTATAAATATCGATTTAAAAATTCAAAAAAGAACATAGTTATTCCATTGTTTTAACTTTCCACTTCTTTCGAAAGTCGTTATGACAGCATCAACGTTTTAAAAAAAAATCTATTAAAGTAGGGTGAAAACGATGTAAAAATATTTGCATATATGGTCAGATGCTCTCCGACATTAGAAACAAATAGATTTATATGTAATTCTCTTTAATATATATAAAAATAAAAATGAAGATGTAAGACATTGACAAACAATAACAATTACTCATCCGTGAAATTACTATTATTGGAAGTTTTTCAAATGCGTTTTATATAACATTTTATTCTATACTAGCGGACACGGCAGACGTTGTCTCGCCCTGATTATAAAAAAATCCTTGACAAATTATATACCAAAATCATAAATCACTTTGTCTACTGGTGAAAACCGCTTGAAAATCCGTTCAGTAGTTTTTTAGTTTACCGCGAACAGACAGACAGACGTAAGAGACATACCGTTATCATTATATATTTAAAATTGTTAAAAGTTGAAAATTGTTGTTATCGCTATTGTTTTTGTTTTCAACATACATCAAATTTTATTCGCTTTGATTACATGACAATATAGCATCAAAGCATGCTTTATTATTCATAGAAAAATGAGATATGTAGTTAGATAAGACTTGAGTACAGTAAAAATATGAAGAAAAATAAATAAAGTAAGTATTCAATATCTGCATTCCTTCCGTATCCAAACTACATTAGGAGCTACGAGATACGCAGAAAGCCTGATCATATAGGGAATGTTGCCAACGGAATTACTAATCGTTGAAATGTAAGAGTTATAAAAATAACGAAAGATATTAATTTTGTATGCATATAAAATTTCAAAGACTGTATTCATTCGTGAAAGTCTTAATGAATAGAAAAGATACGAAAGAGGTTTATACAACTGATAAACGTAAAGTTAGGTTTATTTTATTTTATTTTTTTCGAACTGACTATGCTATTGACCTAGCAAGGTCTTGACAGCTTCACCGGACTACTAAGGCGAGCGCTTAATAAGGCACTCAGCCGATTTTATTTGACAACTAGCTCAAGGGTCAATTGTTGAAACATATATGTGTACCAGGCATACATACCTCAGCAACTCTTATATATATTCCGTATCGGATAATTTTCTAAACTATTCTAGTTTCATAAGGGAAAAAATAAAACCCTTCCACTTGCATGTGTAAGCGTGTATGCATGCACGTGTGTGGAGGTGATATGTGTAATGTTGGCGCAGTGATGTAAGATTTTGTTCCACTGTATCGCGCGAGCAGCGCACTCAAGGGCTCCACGCCGAGGGAACGGACCTAGGCTTGAGCCGCTGCCGGTAAAGTCGTGAACTATAAAAATAAAATTACATTAGAGAACTGAGAATTGAGTTGAAACACTAAATTGAACAAAAGTTAATTATCACTAATATCACATAGTGTTATATGTTTTTGAAGTGAAACATCTATGGGCGAGGGTAAACCTGATTATTGGTGTGGTGATATAGGCCGTGACGTGTGTGTGAGACGTGGCGACGCGATGCCATGCGCAAGCGACTGTGCGCACTCTCTATTGCCGCACTGTGCTCGCATACCTATAGTTTAATTTGAAATTCGTTCGATTCGAACAATTTCGATGTGTAACATCTGTCAGGTGTCCCATGACGGCTCATTTTTTTTATCATAGGAGGCAAAGGAAGAGGTGTGTCACTTGATGTTAAGTGATTACCGCCGTCCATAGACATTAGCAACACCAAGGGAGTAGCAAATGCGTTGCCAGCCTATGTTTGGGGGAGGGGCGAGTAGGGGAGAGGGGAGGGGAAAAGGGTGAGGTGTTTCTCCGGCTCTCTTACTGACCGAACGAAACGCAACAATGCGAGCACTGTTACTTCACGTCGGAATTTCTGTGGGTCGGATGGTAGTAGACCAGACGAGCCGACCCATTCATGCTGAAACCAGTAATAGTTTCAGCGTGGCACTACTACCTATGCGTTTACCGACTTTGTATATAAATAAAATATAAAGGCTTTACATTTTTGCGTGCATCACTTAAAAATAAATGGCTATCGTTATTTTTGTTTTCGTGTTACTTCTTAAATAATTGACCCTGACTTAAAAAAAAATCATTTATAGTTATTAAAATTTTAAGAGACCATAATTTTCACAATTACTACGCGTTCAGCGATGTTGCGAGCGGTGCTTGTTTTTTCCTCTGTACATAAAATATAATGTTAAGATAATAAAGAATAAGTCAATAAACAACGTAAACGACATACCTATAGATGAAGTAATATTAAATATCAATTCTATTAATATCCGTAATATATTATCAGTACGGACCAATAAAAACTGAAGTATCTTAATTACCCGAGAGATATCGCAGGCGGTCGTTCTATATAATCGTTTGCCTATACCGTTACAATCAATCGCACCAGCCTTAATTTTCCACCCAATAAGAGCAGCCCGGCGAAATCCATTCAAAGTGCCTAATTAATTGGACAACATATTTTTCCTGCATACGGATCACGTAGACGCCAGGTGACGTGATGATGTATACCCGATCGTATATAAAGGGAATGTGTTGCTTTCACCGTTTTATTGCTTTAACAATATTAATGGTAAAAAATATCGTAATCGTGTTTTAACTCGGCTTGTATTTATTCATGTACGAAGAGTTATGTAAACAGATGACAATAAAAAGGAAACAATGAAATGTAGGTATTACATATTTTTGTTTACAGACAAATGTTTTGTGGCAAATCTTCATGTGTTTAGTAAAATATTAATGATTGATTATTGGTAATGGATTAGTTAATACAGTAACAAGTTTTCCAGTTTATGCTAGTAGAATAAGTGCTACTATTACTGTAGTAGTCTTTTAAATATGTGGTGGTAGAGCCACGCTGTAGCTATTAGTAGTTTCAGCATGAATGGGTCGGCTCGCCTGGGGTACTACCACCCCTCTCATAAAACACCGATGTGAAGTAACAGTGCTTGCATTGTTGCGTTTTGTTTGGTCAGTGAGAGCGCCGGAGGCCCACCTCCCTTCTCCCTTTCCCTTTCCCTTCCTCTACGCCTAACCTTCCCCCATATACTGGCTGGCAACTCACTTGCGACTCCCCTAGTGTTGCTAGTGTCTATGGATGGTTATGATCACTTAACATGAAGTGACCCATCTGTTCGTTTGCCTGCTACGACATAAAAAAAAGAAAATTATTAGCGAACATAAGAGTAGATTTTTTTAACTCACATCCTACCACTTTATGTTCTGTTTCATAAAGAATAATGACTTTAGTCACCAATGCCAATATCAATAAAAATTAAATAGCTGTATTAAAAAATAGCAAAAAAGAAGACGAGATCATAACAGAAAAAACAGTTACAAAATATTGTGTCGTGAGATATTAATAAATATTTATGCATTAAATCTTTCCTAGTCTCTCATGCATACATCATTGAAAACGTTTGATTTAGTATAGTTTTAAATTTTATTTTAATTTTAATTATAAGTAAGTTTCAACTACCAGTATAATTATATCGATAGTGAAAAGACTTAGGCACTGCTTGTAGTCCGGTGAAGCTGTTAAGGCCTTTATTAGGCCTTATAATTAAGCCAATAGCGTAGTCAGTTCGAAAAAAAATTCCTTACACACAAATAAAAATAATGAGTGTACATTTTTACGATGCACATACTACACACCGTCACGAAAAATTAACACCCTGAAGTTAGCTATAGTCATCTTTTTCTATTGTTAGCGTCGTTTCTCTACAAACTAAAAAATTTGGCCTTACAAAATAGAAATACCTATGGGTACCATAAGTCGAAGGAGGATTGTAAATTATATAAACCTATCTAGACACAACTTATATATTCAAACTAAAATAAAATTCAATACTTTTAAGCCAATGACCAATAAATTAAAGAAAATGCAATTCATAGAAGAAACATGAAATATAAGACCTGAATTAAAAAGTTGCAAGTAAAAGCTGATTAATATGTATTCCTTATGCTAAATCAATCTACGTCGAAAAACATGAGCTAAGTTGTCAAAAGTTCCAGGCGTTTTTGCAAGATCGCGAAATAAAATCGTGGAAAGATGTCGGTCGGCGTTCGTCGATTTTTATTTTTCAAAGTTGCGACTCGACACTCACTCTCGTAAAGATACTTTGTCAGCTCATTTCTCACGTTCTGATTGAGATAGACCATTTCGTGTCATTTTTTACTCTCTAATTTCCTTGTAAGTTTAAAAATGTATGAATATATGTTCCGTAAATAAATCTCTAATTAAAATGTCATGCAAAGACAAGAAAGCAATGAATTTGCTTGTATAGGGCCTCAAACTAATTCTACTACAAATACTTGTCCATTTATATAACAAAGATATTAAAGTCGCAGTTATATAGTTCCAGTAACAGATAACAGATATCGATGCCCGATTGCGTGCGCATTTATAATTATTTGTTATTATTATTCGTTCTTTATTGCAACAAATAGTATCTCACATACTAAATCTCATGGCAGTCGAATGAACAAGATGACAGTTAATGTATAGCAGAGAGACTGTGAGGTGTCGAATAACATCAAAGATTTGAGACATCCAAGCCAACCTCACCTGCACGTGGTGCACCCTTTTGAATAACGAACGAGGCAATGGCGAAAGCGGAGAGGTAGGGTTTTACAGCCCGACTGGGTCGCAACCACCATGTATATGGCGAAAAAGCCCGTCATAGTGATTCGCTGCTGCGGGTCGCGTTTCGGGATCAGCCTGTGCATATCTAGCCTTTCGCAGGCCGGCATGACAGCGGCGACCAGCGATGGATACTGTGTCACTCGGTGGTCGCCATTGTTTTTAGATTGTACTGTGCTTACCATCAAGCACAGTGCAGTCATTTTGCCCTGCTACAATAAAAAAAAAGTCACCTATTGACGTACAGTGTATTAAATATATAGCAATATTTATACCTATAATGTGTTTTATACAAATATACTTCGACTAGCTGTGCACGCGACTCCGTCCGCATGAAACCTAATTAAAAAAACTGTGACTAGTAAAATCATCTGCATTTGTTCTCTCGTACTAACGTTGCGTCATCATTAAAATTACAATAACATTTGATAGAGTGAACCGATTTTATTTAAACTAAGATAATATTACTCGAGGATATGCTTTTCTTGGTGAGGTTTTATCGTGAACGCAGTACTATAGTGGCGCCGTCGCCGCTAAATAAATTTAAATTCGATCTTATTAAATGCGTGTTGCGCTCACGCTTTTGTAGCCGACCCTCGCGCCGCCGCGGGGGGTAGGGATCCTATTTAGTTCCCGCACACATCGCGGTTCTCAGTAATATCTCGAGCCTAGGTCGCCCCCGTGCGGAACCCTCGAGATATTATTATCGCGATACAGTGACTCACCTACATCACTTGAACACACATATGAGATCATCTCTCTCACACACGTGCACATACATACACATGGTGGGAGGGTTTTGTATTTTTCCCTCAACGAACTGAATCGAATAGTTTTAGTTCGTTTCATTCCGATATACACGTATTCATTTGTGAAACACGCAATTTCGATTGTATGATTCACAAATGTATATATGTATGAATAGCTTAGAATAGTTAGCTAGGTCAGACGCGACTTTTTCCAGGTAACAGCCCAAGCCGAGGTGCGCGTGCGCCCTTGTGTATGTTACCTAAAAACCAAATCGGCTGAGTGCCTTAAGCGCTCGCCTTAGTAGTCCGGTGAAGCTGTGAAGACCCTGCAGGGTCAATAGCGTAGTCAGTTCGAGGAAAAAAAAACAGTACTGTAGCGGTGATGTGTGTTCAAACAAACAGACAGAGAGAAATTTCTATAAATGTTTGAAATGTATTTTATTACTTACTCCAAGGCACATGCTAACAATTTTTTTCACAATAATCTAACAAGTACAGACCCGATATAGTTTTACATTCTTTTTATATGGAAGATATAGATAGATGTTCAAGATTGCATGGTAAGCAGTCGAGCGGCTTTCAACAGTCGGGTGTTTCAGGTAAAGCGGACAATGAAAAAAAATTTGGTTCTGGTTTACAATAATATTCAGCTTAATTGGACTTTTAGTGGATGAACGTGAATACATAATTTATTTTCTATAATGATTATTTTCTTCATCATGAGCTTCTAAAATCGGCCATACTTGAAATGTCACTACGTTTTAAATTCTAATGATTTTATTATTAAAATGAGCAATTAATTTGTTACATACCTTTAGTATTTTATCGTAAATTTGTTAATTTCGAAAAACTACTTCAGATCAAAACGAATTTCAGATATATCTGTTTTTAGAAGGCATATATTATGAGAAATAATGTCATACAAAACTTTTCATTGTCCGCTTCACGTGAAATTCCCCAAATCTAAATATTGTATATAAATTGTAAGTGGGTTTTCTAGTAATTATACTGTATAATTACGTTTTGTTTTTAATATAAATATTATAGACGGGTCACCCGATGGTAAAAATTTCCGACTGGTTTGCGTTAAATAATCTATTGCTTAATGCCAACAAAACAAAATGTATAAGATTTACCTTGCCTAATGTTCGGTTTACTAATAGTAGAATTGAGATCGATGGGAATCTAGTAGGCTTAGTTGACGATACTGTGTTCTTGGGTATTACACTTGATTCAAAGTTACAATGGGGTCCTCACGTAAAAAAATTGGCGGGAAGACTAAGTTCTGCTGCATTCGCAGTTAGAAAGATTCGCCAGCTAACAGATATTGCCACTGCTAGGATTGTCTACTTCGCTTACTTCCACAGCTTAATGTCTTATGGTATTTTGTTGTGGGGTACAGCAGCTGAGGTGGACACCATATTCCTATTACAAAAACGAGCAGTTCGAGCAATTTATAATATGAGGCCTCGCGAATCATTAAAGACTAAGTTTCAGGAATTCGGTATCTTAACTCTGCCCTCCCAATACATTCTAGATAATTTAATGTATGTCCGCAAAAATTCAGATATGTTGGATCTAGTAAAAGACCAGCATAATTTAAATACTAGAAACAGCAACAAATTGGTCATTCCATGCTTCAGGCTCACTAAATCCAAAAACAGTTTTTTAGGTAATAGTGTTAAGTTTTATAATAAAGTCCCAAAACACATTACCGATTTGCCTGATAGTGAGTTCAAGAACCATGTCAAGCGGGTTTTAATATCTAAAGGCTATTATAGGGTGGATCAATACGTGAATGATTGTGACGTCTGGAAATGACGCCCCTCTCTGCGCATCCACTAATAACGAATGTGAATATTTATATTACTATAGAAATATATGACATGAAAAAATAAACCAGATCGAGTTTCTTGCCGGTTCTTCTCGATGACTGGGCTGTTTTCCGAACCGGTAGTAGCTTTAACGTTCATAAGCGCCTTCTCAGGGCCTAAATTGAATAAAGGATATTTTGATTTTGATTTTGTAAGTGATCACCGCCATCCATAGACACTAGCAACACCAGGGGAGTCGCAAGTCCGTAGCCGGCCTTTAACGTTACGTTCTTATTAAGTTGCTTTCTTCTATATCTTTCTGTTCGACATAAATTATATATATAACTGATTTTAATTTTTTTAACCTCATCTAGATGTTTAAAATTAATTAAGAAATTTCACAACCAAAAGCATAAAAAGAAGAAAATAAATACATAAAATAAAATCATTACAATATTTTACGATGTTTTTACTCCTAAGATATAAAACGAAAAATATGGAGCTCACTGTATAGAGATATGATGAGTGGATAGGTCACCAAAATCACTACCAAATTTGTTGCGTGAATGCGAGTTACGTTTGTTTGTCTGTTATGCTTTCACGATTGAACTACTCAACCGATCATCATGAAATGTTGCATGTACGCTTTCAGGAGTACAGTACCCGAGGGATAAGGTGGTAGAGCCACGCTGAAGCTATTACTGATTTCAGCATGAATGGGTCGGCTAGACCGGGGTAGTACCACCCTCTCTCAGAAAACCGACTTGAAGTAACAGTACTTGCATTATTGCATTTCGTTCGGTCAGTGAGAGCGCGGAGGCCCACCTCGTCCCATCCCTCAACAAAGGCTGGCAACGCACTTGCGACTCCCATGGTGTTGCTAGTGCCTATGGACGGTGGTGATCACTTAACATCAGGTGACCCGTCTGTTCGTTTGCCTCCTATGATATAAAAAAAGATATGTCAAATCTACATTAATGAGAGCGAGGCCGCGATCTAAAACTAGAATTTATATATCTATAATGTACTACGAAAAAGTATTTTGAACAATATGCTCTATTCGAAAATGTTTATTATAACTAAATTATTGTATTTGCTATTCTACCAGTATTTCTTGTTCCATATAATGCAAATATAACGGCAGGCTCTTTATAACTAAGCAGAATTAAGTATTTTCGTCAGCATTTAAGCTGGGTATTTAAGCAAGTCGGCATGACAGCGATAACCGACGATGGATTGCCGATCTCTCAATGGGGGCATTTCACGTGAAGCGGGCAGCGAAAAAACCGTCAGATTCTGGATTTTATTGATATTCGGTTTAAACGTGGTTCTATTTTAATATTCGTTTCATTTTGTCCATTATAACTTGCAACACAAAACATTTTTTTATTAATTATATCTATATACATACAATAAAAGGCTAACGGGACGAAATCTGTACATTTGGGGTGTCGAATAACATCGAAGACTTGAGGCATCCAAGCCAACCTCGCCTGCACGTGGTGCACCCTGCCGAATAACGGACGAGGCATTGGCGAAATGGCCCGTCATAGTGATTTGTTTCTGCGGGTCGCGTTTTGAGATCAGCCTGTGCATATCCAGTTATACGCAGGCCGGCATGACAGCGACTACATGCGTTGGATAGTTTCTCTGTCGGTGGTAGCCATTGTTTTTGGATTGTACTGTGCTTACCATCAAGCAAAGTGCAGTTATTTTGCCGTGCTACAATAAAAAAAAATCGCCGATGTTGAACTTTAATACACAATACAACCCGATGATTTGATTCACCACTGTGTTTATAATTGAAATTTCACACGGACGTTATCGCGGGCACAGCTAGTTATGTATAAAGCACTAGACTTCTACGTAGTTGTAATACACGTTCATATTGATATCACAGCTTTTTATAAGTAAGTTAAAATTATGTGAAACCGATTACAAATATTTACTTCTGGTTTTTTATATGAGACAATTATTAGATTCCTATTTTTCCCATATTTTTGGGTACATAGCAATAGCTTTTATGAAATTCCATCCTCAATGCTCAAATCCTCAAATGTATTAAAAACTTCTAAATTAACTAATTAACTACTTGGTAAAACAAAAAAATGATGTCACTTCAAGACAAATAGAAGTACATTAATCCAATCGTAAACACTATTCATACACTAAGTTTATTTATACTGGCCGTCGTTTCATATGAAATACTTCAATGATCATTGTCTTAGTACTCTACTATACAATATAAATATATACAACAATAATATAGAACATTACCAATGATATGCAAACAATTTTTTGTAATATTCACTTCAACATAGTAAAAATGAAGACATTAGGGGCACAAAATGAACAGTATTAAGACAGGTGTCGATATTAGTTAAATATATTAGTAGAAATACACCTATTGGAGCTCAGCGGCAGATTTCTAACTTCAAAATGCTGCATAACATGCCAGATAGATATAAAAACTTGCTTTCTACGATAATAAGATTACATTATGATAATTTCCGTTATCGAAAACTCCAGTTCCTGTGTATAAATTATTATATTTTAATATAGCTTTTAATTATTTTATTTAATATTGAATTTCAACATGATACTATGTATAAATTATTACGCTATTAACTGGTATCCCATAGCATAGTAAGTCAGCGATATATTATGCCAAAACAAAATACGCTGACGGCGGTGCTGCTCGCCGCTCCGAGCAGCTATAAATTTATTGCCTACTGCAGCAATCGTTTGCATACACTAATTATTATTTCGGTGAGTTATTATCTATTACGGTCAGTCCAGTCGAAAGTAATTATGTTTTATTTAATTCAAGTATTGAATAATTGTATAAAATCCTTTAAGGTAATATTCAAGAAACTTTGTATTTTTCAAAATGTAACCTGTCTTGTTATTAAAATTGTGTTTAAGATTTGTCATTTACAAAGTGAATGTTGTTGAATACATTAATAATTAATACATCTTAAATATATCTTTTAAATTTGTATATAACCATTATCATCATCATTACATGGTTTAATACAAAGTTCTCTGCCGCGTCTGTCTGTTCGCCATAAACTCAAAAACTACTGAACGGATTTTCACCAGTTTTGATTGTTGAATTGAATTCAGATTGATTCATGAGTAAGATTTAGGTATGTAATTTTTTTATATTTTTTAAATTATGAGGACAACGACCGCCGTGCCCGCTAGTAATTAATAAAAAAAAAAACAAAATAAACAAAGTACCGAGACTATTTAAATTAAAATATAATCGACCATAATCTATAGATCTATTTGAGCACCTATAATGAACTTTAATATTTTAAATTATAAAGTTTTTAGTTCAATATCAAAACTTCAAGAACTTAATCTTCATATACTTGGATAATGTCTAATTTTCACAAACTACTTATTAAATTTCAACGTCGAAGATACTGACTGTTCAATTTTTTTTAATAATAACAACTCAGCGAAAACTCTCATTATATTAAATTTGTCAAAAAAAATATTAAAATAACAGCTCGAAGTTTTAAGCGACATTCGCTCGTAAACGACTACTGAAAGTAAGGGGCTGAAAAATAAAAAAGGGCCTCAAAGATCGAGGTCGCGCCGAACTCTGTTAGCCACAGTCGAGATAAAGGAGGCAATTTCCTAAATAGGGCTTGTGAGGATTTGCCTAATGTAGGACAAAAAATGGATTGCTACACGCAAGAGATACAAGTTTCTGCGGCTTCAGCTTTGTTTCACATCAGAACGAATAATGGTTTACATAGTTTTTACACGACACTAGTTTCCATATCGTGCGTTTCAAATGAGAATATAATTGAGTTCGCACCAAATTCTCTTACAAATTATCAAAATGATACTGTCAAGAAAAAGCAAATAAACTATCTTTATTTCGATTAATAATACAAAATTAACAATCACCTACTATAATATAACAGGCCATTGAGCTGAGATATATGTGTATAAAATAATAACAAATATCATTACTCTATTTCAGATTAAGATGGCGACGCATCGTCTTTGTTCAAACAAGCGGGAGCCATTTTATGGCAATTATACTCTAGGGACCTACACTTCTGAGCAATAAATAAAGTTTAAAGAAAAATATAAGTCTTCGTATTATATAAATTTATTGTCGGTGATATAATAAACGATTTCATGATTGACATAATGATTTTATTGTATTTTAGATTGCGTATCTTGTACTGAAACTTAATATGTAATACGAAGTAAAATGTCAGCACGCTATTTTCACTTCTCAGAATCGGATTTGTATGGAAAACGCTCGTCTATTTTTGGTTATCAATCCACTGTCTAGATGGCACTGTTATATAATTTTTTTGACAAGTTTGACAAAAGATGGTGGATGACAATTAATTTTGACATTTTTTTTTATGTCATAGCAGGCAAACGAACAGGTGGGTCACCTGATGTTAAGTGATCACCATCGTCCATAGATACTAACAACACCAGGGAAGTCGAAAGTGCGTTGCCAGCCTGTGTTTGGGGGAAAGGGAGTGAGGCGGGAGAGGAGAGGGGAAGGGAGATGGTCCTCCGGCGCTTTCACTGACCGAACGAAACGCAACAATGCATGCACTGTTACTTCACGTCGGTTTTCTATGAGAGGATGGTAGTACCCCGGACGAGCCGACCCATTCATGCTGAAACCAGTAATAGCTTCAGCGTGGCTCTACCACCTCAAACACATTTCAAACTGACAACTTTCAAATATTTGTTTTCATTCACTTCGTTTACGTATTTGTTACGAGAGTGTGCTCCCTTAAATTTTCTTGTTTCCCACAAACAATTTTATATATCTTCGGATCTACTTATAAACATTGACTACATACTTGGATTTAAATATGCCTCACGATGAATATATTCATTGTAAATAAAAATAATCAAAAACTTGTATACGATTTACGCAGTACCGCTTTATGCATACATACATTGCCACAAATGTACATTTATAACCAACAGATATTAGTTCGAAACTCGTATTATAGAGGCGCTGATTGGAAAGAACGAGTTCGACCTCTATTTATATAATGTACTCTGTGAATGTCAGTTTGACAATTATCTTCTTATATGAAATTAGTAGTAATAATACCGTACAAAAGCATGTATTAGTGATTGACTATAGTCGGCCTAGTTAGAAGTGTAACTATGATTTAATCTGGTTTTAATCGAATTATGAATGTAATATCTCATTCATAAGCGTAGAGAGCAGTTTATCGGTTCTCTTGATATGCCACAATCGGTAATAAATGAGCCCTTAGTACCTAAGTTTTTAAATGGTCCCAAGATTTTGTAAATGAAGTTCGATTAGGCAATATCTATAATTGTGAAATATCATTAAAACCCCTTCTTTGATATTTAATTCACACAACCGATATATCTTCAATTCCTTAAGTAATCATCAGAGTTATACACCAGAACGATTCTCAATCCAGAACTGATCTACAATACGCAAACAATTTTGTGAAATAATACAGCTATATCATGGAATCAAATACTCACAGGGTCCTTAAATAAATCAAAAGTAAATATATGTTACAATGTATAGTCGGTCGGTCAGGGAAGCCAATTAACACTCTGTAGTCACTGTCACTATTTATCCGGGCAGAGCTTCGCCTTACTATAACTTCGACATAGAAGTGCAATGTTACACTAACATTTCGAAGTGGGATTAGCAAGATGTCAGTACCTATAGAGTGTTAATTGGCTTCCCTAACTGACTATACGTATTTTGTAACATATATTAACGAATCGTCGATAACTAAGGATCCTATAAAATACTTATTGTTGTACTGAACTGAAACTGAAGGTATAAATATCTTCGCATACAAAATTTATCAGTAAACAATATTATTCGTATACTTCTCCTCCTAAGCTTGCCCACCACATCGCTTACCCCACTTCACAAATCGTTGAACGCGTAGTATTTATGAAAATCGCAGTTTCCTTAGATATTACAATATTTTTTCTTTTAGGTAAGGATTAGTGTTTTGAGTATATTAAGATCGGATCATGAGTTCGCAACAACTGACCTCCATCATTTTATGTATATAGGTTAAAAGGAAAGAAGAATATATCTAAAACTCTGTTTAATAAGGAAGTTCAAGGAAAATTATTGTGTGTGTTTCAAAAATGAAAATGTCAAATTTCTAATTATTTTTTCATAAGGAAAATGACGGATGAAATATAAAAAGCTTTTATCTCATAACTAGCCGACCCGTGCGCACTTCGTTGGGCGGTAATAGGCATTATCAAGCTACAACTTTTTTCTAGAACTCAATCATATATATCTCATAATTAAGGCAGCGTTCGTAAGAAATGTTTTCGTTCAACCATTTTTCTCCGACTCCCCAGATATTACCACCTACAACCTCACAAACTTTACCTCTTTATAATATTAGTTTAGGTAGATAGACATAACCGAATGACTTTAAACAATTAATAATTCATTAGTATTTGATAGCGAACGAATTGTATTTATATTGCCATCACAGAAACACGTTTATGTGACGTTCGATCGCACATCTTTGGTACTCTGAAAAAGGAATGTATCTTTTGAGAAGCCTTCGTCTCAAAGCGGGGTATATCGTAGGAGAGGCACGTTCAATTGGATTGAAACGTCGGCTG
This sequence comes from Antheraea pernyi, assembly GCA_015888305.1. NCBI lineage: Eukaryota > Metazoa > Arthropoda > Insecta > Lepidoptera > Saturniidae > Antheraea > Antheraea pernyi. The sequence goes on along the minus strand of MU158807.1, from coordinate 449,461 downwards.
AGCGAAGTGCTGTTAGGCGAAGGGACGGGTAATAGCATTTTTGTAGCGAAGGTCTGAAGGGTGAGCTACAGAAAAATTGTTTCGTTGATAAAACTGAAGTTATTTATCTTTGATTGTCTAGTAATCGTTAGGTACCTAATAAAGAAAATTATATTTAGGAAATGGCAACATATTCGTTCGGTATTAGTTATTTTATACACACAGATCACACATATGCCGTACCATATGTGAATATACGAGTGTGTTTTTAAATATATCTAACATCCTTTCTTCCTATCTTTGTCAAATTTGATAAAAGTAAACGTATCTATTTTTCTGTATATTTCAATGATTTACGAAATTCTTTTTTAATGGTAGATAGATATATTCTGTACCCAGATTATTTTACTGTAGTAATCCAAAGACTGTAGCTGACAGTTAAGGATAATTCAATCCAAAAACAAAAACGACTAGATATACGCTGTCTTATTTTAAAACGCGACAAATCAAAACAGTCCTTACCAGTCATTCGTTTATCACCGAGATGTGCCGTGCACCTTTGAGTTGTCAAATAAAATCGGCTGAGTGTCTTAAGCGCTCGCCTTAATAGTCCGGTGAAGCTGTTAAGACCTCGCTAAGTCAATAGCGTAGTCAGTTCGAGAAAAAAAAACTCGTTTATCAGATATAGGAAGGATTACTTACAAAAGCTTTACCCTTAAATGCGACCTATGGCGGGTATTACATCTGTTAGAATCTAATGTAAAAAAAACAATGTGACTAATAAAATAATTTGAATGTATTAGGTCCATTTACTTTTATCTACTTTTCTCTCACACTGAAGTCGCGTCGTCATTAAAATTACAATAACTTTTGATAGAGCGAACCGATTTTCATGAAACTAAGACTAAATGTTACTCGAGGTTTTATCGTAAACGCAATACTTTAGCAATGATTTGTGTTCAATCAAACAGACAGACAGACATTTCTAAAAATGATTGAAAGGTATTTTATTACTTATTCCAAGACACCTGCAACTATTTTATACTCAAAAATCTAAAAAGTACAAAGTTACATTACATTGTAAAATAAAAATAATAACAATAATTACCAATAATTTATTGCTAGATTCCTAGATACTGTTTGCTATTTAAACATATAAAAAAAATGAGGTTTAATCAGAAAATGTAATGCAAACATAGAAAAAAAAGTAATGGTTTCTCATCTTTGCTGTTAAGAAATATATGGCAAAACCTGTGTAACAATATAATGGACGAGTTGTACAAGTTGAGTATCGAATGACGAAAAGATTGAGGTAAACCTTTGCAAAAATACTTTTACGCGCTTGCATTTACAGAAAGCTGTTAAAAGGTAATTTTTTTTTTTAATGTAGCACGGCATAATGACTGCCCTATACCTGATGGTAAGCATAGTACAGTTCAAAAACAATGGCGACCATCGAGTGACACACTATCCATCGCCAGTCGCCACTGTCATGCCGGCCCGCGACTACTAAGTTCTACTACTTATATTCTATTCTACTAAGTTAAATTATATAACTGGTTAATCTATAGACCTTTCCAACTAAAATTACCAGATATAAATATTTTATCGTGAAAGCTGTACTTTAAAAGTGGTGCGTGTTCAAACAAACAGACAGACAGACATTTCTAAGAATAATTGAACATAGTTTCTTAGTTATTCCAAGACATCTGTAACATTTTTTTGTATGTATAGTTATTTAGATCAGCTTATGATGATACATTCCGTTAAGTCATTTAAACATGTCGCCACGCCAACATGTTTTACTGCGATATTTTACATAAGCAATATTGATAATTAGCTATCCGCCCCGGCTTCGCACGGATATACTAACGAAGAAAGTGAGACAAAATGTCCACTTTACAGTACGATCATGTAATGATGTACTGTTTTCTATCTCAGTCACTCACTTAAATAAATTAAGATTTTTTAACCCGATTTATCACTTTCCGTACCATTGTGCATGTTGCGGTGGGTATCCGGCGCTCTCACTGACCAAACGAAACACAACAATGCAAGCACTGTTACTTTACGTCGGTGTTCTGTCAGAGGGTGTTACTACCCCGAGCGAGTAGACCCATTCAAGCTGAAACCAGTAATAGCTTTCGCGTGGCTCTACCACCTACTAAATTTTAATTCAACCTTTATTCAATTTAGGCAGTGACAAGAAACTTATGAACGTCAAAACTACCACCGGTTCGGAAAACAACCCATTCATCGAGAAGAACCGGCAAGAAACTCAACCTGGTTTATCTTTTCATTAAACATAACAAAGTACACCTTATTTATATAGACATATACCTACAGTTACATTTGTTTTTGGTCGATGCAAAGAGAGACGCGGTAACCCTATAATAAACAAATAACCTTTATGCATTAAGACCCCCCAGACATGGTACTTGAACTTATTACTATCAGGCAAATCGATAATGTGCTTTGGGACTTTCTTATAAGATCTCTAACACTATTACCTAAAATACAGTTATTGGTCTTAGTGAGTCTGAAACATGGAGTCAACAGGTTGTTATTGTTTCTCGTATTTAGATTATGTCGACCTTTTACTACATTCAGATTATCTAAGTTTTAAATTCTACGTTAAAACTTATAAACCATTGATATTTTTTTATTTAATGTCTAACTGGATATAAAACCTTACGTTACAAAGTAAATTATTTTAACTGTCTGAAATAATCGTTCAAGAAATATTTATTTATAACATAATATGTTATCATGCTCGTAAAGTAAAACTTCGTACTTTGCGAGTGTCAATTTATATGGTTACAGTTCAATTGTTTGCAGCAAGTCTCCGACGCGATAGCAACTACAGGAGTTCGGTATTGATTTAAACTTCCTAATGAAGTTAAAATAAAATCAACGTTTCGTGTTTCAACGCGCCGTATCGAGTACCATCGACGCTTCACTTTAAGAATACAGTATTTACAATTACGCTAAAATTGAAAGTCCTTATTGAGTTATGTGTTTTAAGTTCGTAAACATTTACCGTCTTGGTAATAGCACTAGTATTTATCTTTTTATTTTAATAGACCCTCAGGATCATACGTCGCGTCGAACTAACTTCCTTCCTTTATGTCACGGTAATTTTTTGAAGTCATACTTCTTTTGACGCGTTTGAGAAAAATAATGTAGTGAATTTGTAGGATGCGCACGCAAACAAACACCTAAAAGCGACACCGTGAAGTTGGTTAGTAATTGTCTGTGACCTTTTCGAGAGAAGTGATAACTATATTCGAAGTAATTATTCAAATACATATGAATCTACACCACGTGTTTAATATTAGTGGAGATAAAAAAATATATTCATCCGTAAATACGCATGTGATAATTTATAGTAAGTATTCGTGATAAAGTAGTTTTTATATTATAAACTTTTTAAAGTGGTGTTACAGATTTGAGGTTATCTGTTTGGTATATCATCTTTTTATCTGTTTACATTATAAATTATTGTTTTATAAATAGTTTATTCTACTTCTTTTTGGTATCTTACTTGATTAAAAGAGTAAAATGAAATAAATCAATTATGGAATTTGTTTTCTCCTTCTGAAGAATTTAGTACATTTTTTTTTAAACAGAATGTTATTTTTTTTAATTCGTAGGAGGCAAACGGACAGGTGGGTCACCTGATTTTAAGTGATCACCATCGTCCATAGACACTTGCAACACCAAAGGAGTCGCAAGTGCGTTGCCAACCTGTCTTGGGGGAGAGGGTGATTAAGGGAATGGGGAAGGGGAGGGGAGGTGTGACCTCCGGCGCTCTCACTGATCAAACGAAACACAACAATGCCAAGCACTGGTACTTCACGTTGGTTTTCTGTGAGAAGGTGATACTACCCCGGTCGACCCGACCCATTCATGCTAAAACCAGTAGTAGCTTCAGCGTGGCTCTACCACCTACAAAATGTATTATAAAATAGCAAATAGCGTTATATATTAACTCTAAATATTCAAGATTTAGCGCCCGCTGTATATTAGCTTACGTTACAGTGTTATATTAACCTACTTATCTATACCTAGCTGCCTTAAATAATATCTTAACCCTTTACGCGGATCTTTGCTTCAACAAACATTAATATCAATCGCCTAAATTCTGTTTGTAAATTAAGACATAAAAAAAACAATCGAATATATTACCGATAATGTAATCAGCTAAAATATATTTTACGAGCCTGAATCATGTGTGAGTACGCTATTAATATACCCCTTTTTATGGTGTCACTAGCTTTTCTTCGATAGCTACACTCAAATGAAGTTTCTTATTTTATTATAACGTATATGATACTTTGTTGAAATATGTAATTATATAAATTATGTAAATCATTATCATCATATATATTAATACGTGAAGCCTAAACTTTGTATCCCTTTTTAACGGAATTGGGCGAACGGATGAACGTGAAATTTGGCATAGTTAAAGTTTATATGGAGGAGAAGTGCAGAAAGCTATTTATTTTATATAAAATGAATTAGAAGTACATTAAATTAATTAAAATATGCATTACTCACACTAATGCTTCAATTTTACACAACATATACACACATGTAAATAAAACAGACATTTTGACATATGTCAATAAAGGACTTCAAAAAAGGTTGTGAAGGAGGTTGCTATGCTCGACTGTATGTAGTATTTTACTCTTACATTCCAATTACCCTTTTTCATTCTACATTCAACAATGATATTAACCCTAATAAAATTCAAACTTAAAAAAATCAATGAACTATGGTCGAATATCGACCACTGGGCGCCCACTAGTATACTTAAAGACGATAAACTGGAAAATTAATAAGTATTAAAACATCAGTTCCTGTAAAATATTAGTATTTGTACTAACTAGAATAAACCCATGTAACCACGTAGAATGTATCTAATCTCATAAAGTATTATTTTTCATAATATTTAAACCATACCTTTTGCCAATCTTAGAAATAGAAATTCTAGAAAAGAAATCATAAACGACACCTTTACAATAAAGATAATTAATATTTTGCTCAAACTTTGAATATTTATGATACTTTAGGATGACCATGATGTAACAATCAGGACATAGCCTTACATATATTTTTTCCTTGCCTTTGTTAATATGTCGTATAAACCAACACATCTCCAACATGATTTACTAACTTTGTTCATTTTATAGGCAATAGGTAGTTCCACGGTAAGCCTAATGCACTCGACAAAGCTCATAGCGGGTGTATTCAGTTAGAATCATTTATTCATGGATCCAGAGGCAGGGAGAATTGCCTCGAATATGTTGAATCAGTCCAGGACAAAATCATCACACTTACTCTACTAACTACGTAGCTAATCTACCTACAAGTAATACTCTGGGAACTTTGGGGTGTAAGGGGTGTCGAATAACATCTAAGACTTGAGACATCCAAGTCAACCTCACCTGCACGTAGTGTGCACCCGCTGAATAACGAACGAGGCAATGGCGAAAGTGGTAGGGTTTCACAGCCTGACTGGGTCGCAACCATCATGTATATGGCGAAAAAGTCCGTCATAGTGATTCGCTTCTGCGAGTCGCGTTTCGGGATCGGCCTATACATATCCAGCTCTTCACTGGCCAGCATGACAGCGACGACCGGCAATAGACTGTGTATCACTCGGAGGTCGCCATTGTTTTTGGATTGTACTGTGCTTACCATCAGGTACAGTGCAGTAATTTCGCCGTGGTACAATAAAAAAAAACATTACCTCCAGCGTTTTTATTATTATATGCAAGCTGGTTTCTTGGTAAACTCTTTCCACCTAAGATCTTTATTTCTGTTCCCAATAATATGAAATCAAAAAAAAGTATAACTATTATATAACACAGTAAGTTTAATTTTGTCAGTTTTGTTTAGTCTTCTGACGAAATTATTGTCATTGTAAAAGTGGACTCGAAACTTTAATCAATACGGCAGCTATGACGGCGACTCTAAGCGAAAATAAGTACTTTAGAAAATACTGTTTCTATTTAGAAGATATTGTACTATCGAGAAAACTTATTAGGGAGCTGATAAGCTCTCCAAAAAAACTAGTTTTGCAAAATTTGTGTCAACCACACATACGCAAAATAGTACCAGATACCGAGCGGTAAAAGCCGGGTACAAGACTAAAATATAATACAAATATTTACTTAGGAAATGTAAAGACATTAATTATAATTAAAAATTCTTTTTGTAATAATTTCCTTTGATAAAAGTTAAAAAGAATCATAAATAAAAATGAACGTAAGACATCAAAAATCATAAAAGAAAGTTCTTCACAAAAAAATCATAAAATTTGCAAGATAACATTTCTAATGAAAAATAATATTCGTAATCAATTAAAAGTAATATAAACTCATTGAATGTCTGCAAAGTCGCTTGAAGTTTGAAGGTCGATTTAGACTCGTCCGGTCAAAGAAAAAGTTTAAGGGGCCATAAACAAAACAGTAATTGGGCTGAGTTAGACAAGCGTAGTTTAAGCTTAGAAGTTTCGTACAGAATCAAGGTAGAAAGGCCACGAATGAGGGTGTTATTTCACGTGATTTAAACTCTTACTATTTACAGTTTATATAGAACTAGCGGGAACGACAGACGTTGTCCCGCCTTGTTCATACAAAAATCCTTGATAAATTATATATCATAATGATGAATTATATATGAAATGTATCCATCACATATTGTTAGTCACGTGCAATTTTTTTTCACAAAAATGTAAACTGGTTTAATTTACTATCTATTATATGTATAGATAAGATATAAAAACATAGATATAATATCCATACGTAACTAAATGTACTTTGCGTCGTTGTTAGGTTAGGATGCCTTTCTTTATTACGTAGTAAAGGAATAGCACCAACGATCTACGAAATAATTCTTTTTTTTTAACGAAGAATATTTGACCTTTGTCTCAATTCTCGTCACTGAAGTAATTTTGTGAATTTAGTGTTGGTTAGCCCAAAGTTACTAACTATACCACGCGGACGAAATTGCGAACAGAAGCTAGTGTAAGATAAAAATGTCTAACAAGTAATAATTCGGTTCCACTATTTTTTTGAACCGTTAGTAGAATACGGAAATGAGAAATAAGTCAGTACATTTTAGAGTCTCTAAAGAAACAGTATATAATTATATTTTGCAAAATAAAATATAGGAACTCGTAACTGTTTTCGTGTAACTTTAGCTTTATTGTTTTGGAAGTTAATTCTATATAATGTCCTCGTAATTGGAACGATGTCTAAAGCTCCAATTAAATGCTGTTAACGAGAAACGATCGGGTCTTTACTAGAACTGTAAAATTTTCGCTTTAGATTCTCGTATGTCAAACATGTTTTAAGCCGACTAATGAATAATCAATTTTGTTAATATATATTCAATTCTTTTTTTTATGTTATACGTTATATGTTATGCAAACGAACAGGTGGGTCCCCTGATGTTAAGTGATCACCACCGTCCATGGGCACCAACAACACCAGAGCAGTCGCAAGTGCATTTGCAACCCTTTGGTGGGAAGGGTTAGGGGTGGGAGAGGGAGAGGAGCGAGGAGAGGGGAGCGGAGGTGGGCCTCCGACGCTCTCACTGACCAAACGAAACGCAACAATGCAAACACTGTTACTTCACGTCGGTGTTTCTATGAGAGGGTGGTACTACCCCGGACGAGCCGACCCATTTATGCTGAAACTAGTAATAGCTACAGCATGGCTCTACCACCATCAAACTTTGCTAGAATTAAACGGGTTTATTAATATAATAATCACCCACAAAACCATTTCTACTGCAACGTAGTCGCGGAAATAGGTTAGTATAAATAATTAAAAACAAAATTAATTTATCATTAATATTGAGTATAATATACACGATAAATGCCATTCCTAACGTCTAGTTACGGTTCAGAGCGCTGCATACGAGTGCTACGGAGTACTTAGACTTCCATTATGCAAGTAGATCCGTGAAAGCTAAATATTGCGACTTGCATAATGGAACACAGTGTCTCTTAGATATTAGCTACGATGATGGTTCTATTTCCCTAGCACATGTTTATAGTAAGTGCAGAAATGAGTCTTTAAGATAGTTTATTTCTGTCACACTGTATTCACACATACTGTATTCTTACAGTATCTACTGTATTCGTACTATAACTAAAATCTATTTACTAAAAACGATTGTGAAAATTTTTATAACATCCTCATTTGTTATGGTAATTATGGACATCCATACTATGTAATTTATTTGGATGAATGATTGGATTCCTTATAAAAAAGTAATTTTACCAAAAACGATCGCTTTTGGAATGAAATACTAAGAATAATAAGAAAAAACAAAAGCCCTATAACAAATCTACCCTTCTATTATACGCAGATAACACACATTATTATTATTATTATTATATAGTATAAAAAATAAAACAAAGTCCCCTATCGTGTCTGTCTGTCTGTTCGCGATAAACTCAAAAACTACTGAACGGATTTTCATACGGTTTTCACCAGTGAGTAGACTGATTCATGAGGTACGTTTTAGTATGTAATTTGTCAATAATTTTTAATAATCAGGGCGGGACAACGTCTGCCGGGCCCGCTAGTAAATGTATATAATCTATACTAATATTATAAAGAGATTAAGTTTGTAACGTTGTTACGTTGTAGGTAGTAATCTAAATAACTACTGGTTCGAATTGAAAAATTCTTTCAGTGTTATATAGCTCATTTATCGAGAAATGTTATAGGATATATATCACGCTAAAACCAATAGGAGCGGAGCCCCAATGGAGAATGTTTTAAAATCGGGGTATTTTTCTTCTTGAGAGCTTCCGCTTCGTTAGCCCAAAGTAATTATTTCACGCGAACGAAGTCGCGGGCAGAGGCTAGTCATATATATATTGAAAATACATTGCCTTTGGTAGTCCGGTGAAACTATTAAAAAAAACAGTTCCATTGTGGCCCATGTACGTCAAAACTACTTGGCGTTTCAGGATAGGACCTTCGATTCGACGCAGAATTTTTCATAGATGGTTAGAGCCTACTTAGTTTTTGTAATCTATTGATACTTTGCATTTTTTTAAAGTAAACGATTATATAATTCACAGCGGAGCGGAGCGGTATCAGCTAGTCTATATTAATATTATAAAGAGGTAAAGTTTGTGAGGTTGTAGTGGGTAATATCTGGATTTACTAGTCCAATTTGAAAAATTCTTCCAGTGTTAGATAGCTCATTTATCTAGAAAGGTTAGAGGCTATATATCATCACGCTACGACCAATAGGAGCGGAGCACCAATGAAGAAAGTTGCAAAATCTGTTTGTTGCCTTGTGAGAGCTTCTGCTGCCCGTTTGCGTTAGTTCAAAGTAACTATTGCACGCGGAAGAAGTCGCGGGCAGATGCTAGTATTATATAACTTACATCAGTTCATTACAAAAATTCATGAAGCACTTAACTAAGTGTACCAAATAAATAGGTACACATATAAACAATTGAAATATAAAACCTCCTTGTTTACAGTTATCTATATATTAATACGTGAAGCCTAAAGTTTGTACCTCTTTGTAACGGAATTGGGCGAACGGATGAACTTGAAACTTGGCATAGTTAAAGTTTATATGGAGGAGAAGTGCAGAAACCTATTTATTTTATATAAAATGCATTAGCAGTACATTAAGTTAATTAAAATATGCATTACTCACACTAATGCTTCAATTTTACACAACATATATACACATATAAATGGAAAAAACATTTTGACATCTGTCAATAAAGGACTTCAAAAAAGGTTGTGAAGGAAGTTGCTATGCTCGACTGTATGTATTATTTTACTCTTACGTTCCAATTACCCTTTTTCATTCTACATTCAACAATGATATTAGAACATACAACTATTATTATAATATTTATCCCTTTAAAAAATCAATGAACTATGGTCGAATGTCGACCACTGGGCACCGACTAGTAAGAATAATTTAACAATTATCACCAAACTAAAAAAGGATTCATAACCGTATACTTCATGAATTTTTATATCCATTTACATTAATTTGATGTAATAATAAGAATTGAATCTATATTTTCGTTTGCAAAGGCAAATTAAATATAATTTACTTGTTTTATCGTTTATAAGTAAAACACTCAAACGAAAGTCTGCTAGTAATAATTCTCGACAAAATTGGGAGAAAAGGAATTTATTGATGTGAAACTTACCCAGTCGTACGTGAAAACTTTTTTATTGTGAACGAAGATTCGATATGAAAGTAAAATAGACCTGCCGATAAATATATCCATTGAATAGAGAATCTAGAAGCTCTTCAAGAATTATGGGATAAAAGTACTATCAAATATTTATTATCGCTTGTAACGTAGCTCGCACTTCAAGGTTCAATAAAAATAAATTGGCAATAGATTTATGTAATGGTTACAACATATACATAACCGATATAATTCCCGGGTTATATATGCTTATATGTTTCACGTATTGCAGTATACAAGGCGATATTGTAGATTTTTGATTGAACAAGGTGTTTCCGCAAAATCCATCATTAAATAATATAGTGGACGTTACTTTGCACTTCCACCTGGAATCGATTGATCGCTACTACGACGCGTACTACGTACAGCAACAAGAAACGTTTGATTTTAATTATGCGAGATGTATCAAAAAAAGTTAATCATCGTTCCAAAATTCCAGAATGCTGATTCTGGCTGATGGGAGGCTGATGTTGCTCGAGTCCGAAAGAAGCATACCTCTTATTCCCCTGCAACTATTCCACGGGTGGGGCTAAAGAGTAACAAATTTTTCGCCGCTGCACTGTTCCACATAAATTGAACCTTGCAGCGATAAATAGAGTGATCAATCAATTGGCGATAATAAAGGATACTCTATTTAGCTATACAATTAAATAGATAAATTAAGAATTCTCAAAGTGGTGGACATGGCAATTGTGCTCGACTAGATTGCGGCCACCCTTCACCAAGTATAACACCCACCGTGTCACATTTCTGTATCAGCCGGTGTATGTCCAGTAACCAAAACATGTTTCTATGCCTCGATTACAATACATGGATTTTTCTCTAGTTTCTGTAACATAATTATGTATGTTATAACTATACTTACCGGAAGGTATTTTCCAAATCATAATGAAGAACTTATTATATTTCATTACGTTATTTTAAATGACTAAGACATTATAAAGGTTGCGGGGAGCCGTTGGTTACAGGCGGCACAGAGCCGTACGCTGTGGAGAACGTGTGGTGAGACCTTTGTCCAGCAGTGGACGACTATACGCTGAGATGATGATGATGATGAAGGGAATGGCTCAGACACGTGAAAACGGGAGTTTGTTTTATAACATTTGTAGATCCAGCAAATACATGCGATATCGTTTATGTTTGTCTGAGCACGCGCACCACACAGCTTGTCCTACTTCTCCACGCCAATAAAATACTCATCGTAACGTAAAAATCGTAAAACGTAACCCTTACAAAAATCATACTTTCTTGAAACTAATTATTTGTATCAAATGAAGAGGTTGTGATATTTTTTCAGATGTGGACCAAATATCTAAGAAGTATACCTAAAAAACCCTCGATCAGTCATAAGTAAGATGCAGTAAGAAGGAGTCATAAGAAGTGCCCGATATAAGTGAAAACTCAAAACAATGGAATTAGCTGTGTTCTTTTTTGAATTAATAGATCGATTTTAGTCTGAATTAAGTACCTTTTAGTAATCTGTGAATTTAAATTATTTATTATATTCTAGTTTTCATATCTATTGGCAATCCGGTCTATAATTATATACAGTTGTTTGATTAATGAAACATATGATGGGCTGCACAATGTCAATATTGAGTTTTTGGCGGGATTTTGGTCTGTCATGTAGTGGATTTTATTTTTTATTCATAATCTTGTGTTACTTGACTCTATATTGTGAAAAATAGGTGGTGTTTTATGTAATATACTCGTAGTTTGTTCATTGTGCATAAGTGAAGTGAATGGTAAATAATACCACGGACCACGAATTCTGAGATGCCACAAAAACTCCATGGAAAGTTCTAACAAGATGGCCACCATCTTGTTAGTTCATTGAAATTATATCAAGAAACTTGTAATATCGATACTCACTTGACTGTGAGTAGAAATTGAATGGAAGAAGAATTTGTAATACTATTAACTACTCGACAATGGCAGTAATAATCTAAATGATTGGTTGCCAAAAATAAAGTTAAAAAAAAACAATATTCGATGCACACAGGCCCCTATACAACCCGTCGCTAGTCGGGCATAAATCTCGCAAGCGCAATATAGCCTATACTGCTAAAAATATCGCTCAAAGCGCCTAAAGAAGTTTGCAATTCAAAACAATTAAAACCTATCCGATAGTTTTCGCGTGATGCGCGCACAATGTCTCAGACTTCTATATCATCATATATATTAATACGTGAAGCCCAAACTCTGTATCCCTTTTTGAGAGAAATGCGCGAACGGATGAACGTGAAACTTGGCATAATTAAAGTTTATATGGAGGAGAAGTGCAGAAAGCTATTTATTTTATATAAAATGCATTAGAAGTACATTAAATTAATTAAATATGCATTACTCACACTACTGCTTCAATTTGACATAACATATACAATAAAAAAAGACATTTTGACATCTGTCAATAAATGACTTCAAAAAAGGTTGTAAAGGAGGTTGCTATGCTCGACTGTATGTATTATTTTACTCTTACGTTCCAATTACCCTTTTTCATTCTACATTCAACTTTAAAAAATCAATGAACTATGGTCGAATGTCGACCACTGGGCACCCACTAGTTTATATAAATTAGCTAACACACGCGACTTCATCTGTTTAATTGATTATCTTTACAATACATTTTATGTACGGAGAGAAAAAAAATTAGCACCGCATTACTTGTCTCACTTCACCACTGCAAGAAATACATGTGTATTGCTGAATGCGTAGCGCTTATAATATCAGTAGTTTCTTAAAACTTTAATAACTCTTTCAATTAAAAATTAGAGACATCCATTGCGGTATTTTTTTTTTAGATAAGAACCAAGTAGAACTAAAAGATTTGACTGAAATCTATCGAGACATTTCTGAGTAATGTGCACACAACGATAGACCTCTATCATTTTATTTATAAAAATATATATAAATATATATATATAGAAGATATTGATAAAAATAACGCAAAATTCCACATAATCTCATATATTGAACATATTATAAGATTACCCAATTCTAAGAAAAACAAGGAAACACATTTAGCCGAAGCAACCGTCCAATTTATCGAACTCAGTGAATAGGTTGCTAGGGTTGAAGCATTTTCTATAGAAAGTCTGAATAGGTCCGCAGTTGGCTTTGTTTCATTCATTTGAACAGATGTAATCAAATATAATTCTGTAACGATACGCTCAAAATGAAATAAACCTTAAGAAATATATTTACTAAAGTTAAGACGGCTGTATTCTGGTAATAAAATGTATTAAGTTATTATTCTTACTCAGTATAATGTACTTACGTTCTCCTACACCTCAGAGGACACTATTATGCAATGTCGGCTAGAATAAACCAGCCGCTACTTAGTACGTTTGACTGTCACAGAAGCCGTTTGAGTTTATTTGCGTACTAAAAGAACCGAAATATTAAAAATTACAAATTAACGATTGATCCCATAGTTTATTGGTGGTTTTATTCTTTACGTGGTGAAATCCCTTATGGATACGTAACCCTCGACTGGCACGGACTAAAACCTCACGATGTACATCTGCCGCTACAGATGGGGTGACACGAGATCTCTATAGACTGACCCAATCAATGAACCAATTAGGATTTTAAAGAGACTTACATACAAGAAATATAAATATATAAGAGATAAAAACACAAATCAATCGCAACTGTCGAATCGAAACATATTATACTTACACAATCTCAGTTAGGTTTATTTTCCTGATTTAATTATAATTTCTTAATTTCATACAAATAGTTCAATCAAACTCAAGCGGCAATGGCGGCTATGTTCAAAGTTTCTCTACTTGCTGAAATTAAAACTGGAAGGACGAATATCTTCGACATAAGCCGCAAAATTACCAGACTTAAAGGCCATTACGAAGGGCATTCTCAAATGATCACCAGAAGGATGTGGACAAAGGCAAAGGTGAAACGACGACGTTGTGAAGACCTGCCACTGTGATGATCTTTGGGAGAAGTATATTTCCATCAGACATCTTCCAGGACTTTTAGAAGAATGTAACAACGAGTGGTTTACTTTATTTGAGGAATAGTATGAACACTTGCCTATATCCTGAATATTAAACAACTAAATTTACACAATAATTCTCACCCAAACTTCAAAACATTATTAACGATCATAAGTTAGTGATCCCTTCGCACGTAATTTAACTTATAAACCTGGTAGCGAGATAATATTCGAAACAAAATAGCTTTTTATCAATCATACCAGAGTTAAAAGTAGTAAAATTTAATTAATTGACATACCGAATATTAACGTAAGCCATCTATAATAAGAATCAGTTACCGAACGTATATAGCGCATCAACAACTTTTGTATGATTTTTTTTTTAAATATAATTATTACGAAATATAGTTTTTCTTTATGTCATAGCAGACAAACGAACATGTGGGTTACCTGATGTTAAGTGATCACCACCCTCCATAGATACTAACAACACCAGGGGAGTGGAAAGTGCGTTGCCAGCCTGTGTCTGGGGGAAAGGAAGGGTGAGGGAGGGAGGGGAGGCAGGCCTCTGACGCTCTCACTGACCTAAAGAAACGCAACAATGCGAGCACTGTTACTTCACGTCGGTTTTCTATGAGAGGGTGGTACTACCCCGAGCGATCCGACCCATTTATGCTGAAACCAGTAAAAGTTTATTTATATTAATATAGTATGTATCATTACATAGTATAAAACAAAGTCCTCTACCGTGCCTGTCTGTCTGTCTGTTCGCGATGAACTCAAAAACTACTGAACGGATCTTTATGTGATTTACAGTGGATAAAGTGATTCTTGTGGAACGTTTTGGTATATAATTTGTCAATATTTTTTAATAATCAGGGCGGGGAAACGTCTGCCGGGCCCGATAGTTAGTAATAAAAAATTATGCTCGGTAAGCATTATAACGAACCAGCAACAGTGGCTGACTTCTCCAAACTGGATTACACTGATGAAAATGTATTGCCCCCTTGATCCGGATAAAGGCGCTTTTAGAATGTTTTAGCTGAATAATTCTGTCGCTAAACAAAGAGTGACGAATTATCTCGCTTGATCTACTTAAAGTTGTTAATACTGTTAAACAGCTTTGAGTGTATTTTACAGTGACTCCTCAGATTTGTATAAAGTTTTTTATTCACAGAGAAATGTTTCATTAATGGACTGTCGTTAAATTTTATCTAGAATAGTGATTTTATTATGAATCCTTTTGGTAAGTTCTGTTATATACCTGTTTTTGAAGTTATACTTCTTTTGGCGCGTTAGGAAAAATGATGAGAGTAAATTTTTAGGATGCGCGCGCACACCGTCACGAAAAACCGACACCTCGAAGTTAGCTATAGTCAACATTTTCTTTCTTTGTATTTGTTGTTTGTATTTATTTGTATTAAAACTTTCAATGCATTAAATATTTTTCTATTTTCTATTGTTGGTCTTTTTTCTATTATTCTATTCTATTGTTAGTGTCGTTTTTTTCGACAAACGTAGAATAAACCGAAAGATAAAAATTTTATCTTGTTACGCCAAAGAAGTATAACATCGTATCGTATAACACGCGTGTACATAAGTAGACACACACTATTTTTTTAACAATAGAAATAAATAAAATTGAAGTGTCTGTTTGCATTATCGAAATAACAGGATTTTACAAGAAGACTATGAAAGCATATATGTTATTGGAACAAAAATCTATCTGTTTGTCCTGGCTAATCTCCGAAACGGTTTGATCGGCTTCGACGATATTTTCACTGGCAGATGATGTAATAAATTTACAAATAGTACATTTTATGAAAACAACTGTAAATACAATTTTGCCACATAATAGTTGCAGACAGAATTTGAAATATATTAATTTCTAATTTATTCTATAGCTTGTGCCAAAAGACCTTTCTACGTGCCAAATTTCAAGACTACGTGTCTCTGAAATGCCTCTGGTTTTGATAATCGATTAACGAGTGAAATATTTAATACGAAGGATCGTATTTCTATATTATGTAATAAGATTACAAATACAAATGGTTTAATGGTGGTAGAGCCACGCTGAAACTATTATTGGTTTCAGCATGAATGAGTCGGCTCGCCCGGGGTAGTACCACCCTCTCATAGAAAACCGACATGAAGTAACAGTGCTTGCATTGTTGCGTTTCGTTCGGTCAGTGAGAGCGCCGGAGACCCATCTCCCCTCCCCTCTCCTCCTCCTCTCCTTTTCCCTCCCCTAACCCTTCCCTCCGAAAGATGGCAACGCACTTACGACTCCTCTGGGGTTGTTAGTGTGCATGGATGGTGGTGATCACTTAACAGCAGGTGACCCACCTGTTCGTTTGCCACCTTTGAAAAAAAAAAAAAAAAAAACAAATATCTTTATTTACTAAAACATTTTACATAAAGCCTTAACTATGGCCCCAGACTAGGCAATAGTATAAGAATATAATAATATTGTGAGATCATAGACTTTTAGTATTTGTTAGACAATACTTGTAAGTTTATACCTGAAACCATAAAGAAATACACATCCCTGAATGCGGAGCGCTTATAAAATCAGTAG
This sequence comes from Antheraea pernyi, assembly GCA_015888305.1. NCBI lineage: Eukaryota > Metazoa > Arthropoda > Insecta > Lepidoptera > Saturniidae > Antheraea > Antheraea pernyi. The sequence continues at coordinate 432,691 of MU158807.1, read as the reverse complement.
TTTCTTAAAACTTTAGTTTTAAGTTATGTTTAAGTTACATCCCCACAAACACCGGCTGGCAACGCACTTGTGACTCCCCCGGTGTTACTAGTGTCTATAGACGGTGGAGACTTACCATCGGGTGACACGTCTGTTCGTTTGCCTCCTATAAAAAAACAGGAAGGCAGTCAAGTGATGTTATATAGGTTTCATTTTTTATGATATGGTATAGAAAATAAAATAACTAATATCAAACAAACATAATTTATAATATTAGAAAATAGCTATCGTAAGGTGAATTTTCTTATAAAACATGTTTTCTTATAATTATCAAATCATATAAAGTGGTGATAAAACTCAATATATTCTGAATGTATGGAAGGTATAAAGTCTACTTTATCATATTCACTTATGCACAGAATAAAAAAAAAATATTCCCTAGCATACCTATAAGCTATATATATATCTACATATAAGCGTGAAACTATATGACCGATTTTTTTATTTTCATAGTAGTAATCTAAATGCTGTTGGGGAGGCTGTATTACATAATGTGTAACCGTTAATTTTAACAAACCTGTACATACAGCAATTCAACATGGTTATATCTTTATTGATCCCTCTCCTTTCCATAACCGCACCACACGTGCTGGTCTACGGAACCACAGTTTTACGGTAAATTCTATCTGGGCACGAACTAAAAAGTTCGCAACATCTTATCTTTGCCGTACCGTGAAGCTGTGGAACAATCTCCCGGCCAGTGAGTTTCCTCCTTCTTATGACATAGGGTCCTTCAAGCGCAACGTGAAGAGATACTTACGCAGGCCGGCATGACAGCGGCGACCAGTGATGGATAGTATGTCTCTCGGTGGTCGCCATTGTTTTTGGATTGTAATGTGCTTACCATTAGGCACAATCTAGTCACTTTGCCGAGCTACAATAAAAAATAAAAATAAATCTTTTGCTAAAAGTACTCTATTATGTTTTTTGTACGTCTGTTTTGAAATAAACAGTACCAAATCAATATTTCGTCGACGTTGGATGCCGACATCATATTAAATACGACGGCATTGAATTCAAGACCCGATTTACTAATTAAAATATCATGCTTCAATTGACTTCATTTGTCAAATCGTTCGAAACCCGACACGCCTGATCGAGCCTCCTACTGTTTATTCATTAGTATATATTTATTTAGAAATCGCTAATTAATGAGGATAGATTATATAATTTTAATATAATAATTAGTCATAATAGTCTACATAGCATTAAACAGAAAATATTCCGTATTAGTAATTTTACGTTAATCTAAGTATTGTAAGCTTGGGGGTGTAAGGGGTGTCAAATAACATCTAAGACTTGAGACATCCAAGCCAACCTCACCTGCACGTGGTGCACCCTGCTGAATAACGAACGAGGCAATGGCAAAAGCGGGGTGGTAGGGTTTTACAGCCTGACTGGGTCGCAACCACCATGTATATGGCGAAAAAGCCCGTCATAGTGATTCGCTTTTGCGGCTCGCGTTTCGGGATCAGCCTGTGCATATCCAGCTTTTCGCAGGCCGGCATGACAGCGGCGTCCGGCGATGGATAGTATGTCAATCGGTGGTCGCCATTGTTTTTGGATTGTACTGTGCTTACCATCAGGCACAGTGCAGTCACTTTGCCGTGCTACTATAAAAAAAAAAAAAATTCAAAAATGGTTATAGTCGAATGGTCAACGGGATATTGATTCGATGTTCATATACGAGCTTCAACCTTGGGATATACCAACTTTTATTTTGGAATTCTTGCAAAGTATATTAATTAGGTCTTTACCTATGAAATTGCCGTTGTGTATGAATTTTTTTCATGTATTTTTTATTTGTATTAATCGAAGTAATCACCCATGCAATCAATGCATCTTTGCCAACGCAGTGGCAGTTTGTTGATGGACGGGAGGCAACAAATTCTTCAAAGGCATTTTGTACTGCCTCTCGGGTATTCAATTTTTTTCCCCCAAGGAGTTATAAAAATTCTGGAAAAAGTAGTAGTCTGTAGGCGCAAGGTCTGGTGAGTAGGGCGGATGACGGAGATCTGCCAACCCCAGTTCTTGCAACTTGGAGACCGTTTGCTGTGCAGTATGAGGTCGCGCGTTGTCGTGCAGGAGCAGCGGAGACGAGCGATTGACCAATCCTGGTTGGAGATGTGCCAGCTTCTCCATCATTGTATTCAGTTCTTCACAGTACACATCTGCAGTAATGCTCACCCTGTTTGGTAAGAAGCTGTGATGAATTACACCGGCGCTAGACCACCAAACAATGACCATCACTTTTCTAGGGGTAAGTTTTCGTTTAGGGCATTGTTTAGGTGCTGAAGCAGGGTCCAACCAACTTGCCGAGTGCTTGCGGTTATCAAACAGAATCCATTTTTCATCGCAGGTAACAATGCGGTTCAAAATTCCTTCATTTGTGTGTCTGTTGAGCAGTGCAAGGCACGTCTCGACGCGTACTTCGCGCTGGCGATCATTGAGTTCGTGGGGTACCCATTTGTCAAGCTTTTTTACGTTGCCCATTTGACGCAAATGGACCAATATTGTTTTGACGCTAACATCGAAAGCTGCTGCTAATTCAGCCATAGATCGTGTATCATCAGCTTCCACAATCGCTTTTAATTCGTCATTGTCGAAAAAAAGAATTCCATGTTTTAAAAATAAAATTAATTTGAAATTAGAATTCTTAGCCAAACAACAATCATTTTGATTTGAAATGGCCAATACTGCAGAACGGCAATTTCATAGGTAAAGACCTATTATTAACTTGATAATATTAACGTATTTCACGTTTGAAATATTCGTGTCAAAACAAGTATATTTAAATAAAAGTACTAATACCGCAATTAAATTATTAGTAAGTCGGTAAAGCTGGAGTACATCACTTGAATTACGCTGAACTGAAGTACATACTTGAGTAACTATTGGCATTGGCTAAGACTTTTTACAAGCAATGCTGTTATATACGTGGAGAAATATAGAAACCATCTTTATCCATTATAAATGTTAACACATCATCGACTAGCATGGCGATATCGTCCGTAATTACCTTCAGAACACCTTTCCTCAGCTTCCTACATACAGCTTGGTATTATGTTTATTATTAATAAATAACGGTAAACAATAACTGACAGAATGCAATAAGATCATTTTAAGGTTTTACAATTACATTACATGCGATACCTAAAAGCTACTGAACCAATTATATTGTAATTTCCAGATTAATGTAGAGAGGCATTTAGATTCACTATATAGTAAACACATGCTTTTTATATAAAACAAATAAATAGATGTAACAATGATCAGCCCTTGAGCCCAACGATATGATATGACAATCATAGACAATGATTAAAAAATTGAAATTAATTTTCTAGTAATTACTACGTCATAATTGTATATATAGATATGCCATACTTTGGTTAAATGAAATGTATAGTTGAACACTTTATATGATAGATATATCAAATGTACTTCCCACTTTAATATCGGTTCGAGATTGAAAGATTGTCAGCTGACGTGGGATGACGTAAAATGATAGACGATGCAAATTCATTCTCGATATTCCCCTGAATACATTATTATGGGATACTAGAACCCACAATGTCTGATGTTATCGTAAGATTGTATAACGACTATATTATATGTAACGAGACAGTCATTTAGAAAAATACGAATACAAAGTTATTGATAAATATATCAGATTCTTCGAAAACGTTCCACCCACTTATAATCTCTAAAAATAGATGTTTCCATAAAGAAACGCCCTTCGGATTATGTCTGAACTCGTATTAATGTATACGTTACATCAAAGAAAATCGAATCTATAACAAATGAAACAAGATCCTATTAATAAAATGGATAACTCTATATTTATTAGTCAAAAACGTATTAATAATTTCATCTATATATTAATACGTGAAGCGAAAATTTTGTACCTCTTTTTAAGCCAACTGCGAGAACGGATGAATATGAAATTTGGGATAGTCAAAGTTTATATGGAGGAGAAGAGCACAAAGCTATTTTTTTTATATAAAATACATTAAATCAATTAAAATATACATAACTCACACTACTCTTTGAATGACACACACATGTAAATGAAAAATGTCGTTTCTCCACCCGTCATTTTACTCCTACGTTTCAATTACCTTTTTACATCCTACATTCCATATTTTTAACATGGCTTACGTTCCATAATTTACATGCCCTTTGGAATGAACTGGTCAAACTGCAGGTTAATTTTATAATAATACTAGCTGTACCCGCAGCTCCGCACGCGTTTTTTAAAATCGTATTAAAGAATTATAGAATTGTGAGACTATGTACAATTACAGAAACGCACTTTAAAGACAATTGTAAGTACGACGCGCACGCCACTAAAAGTAACATGTAACGTGTACATTAGATATATAAATACAAAGAGCGTGCCAAATGAGGTTTGTCATCAGCAACACCTATGGAACCATAAACAACCACATAACTACCTCAGTGCTCACTTACACTGTATAAGGAACAATTGAAACAATAACTAAAAATATTATTATGAAGATTTATATTTACATTATATTTAATATACATTGCCATTATTATAATTAAGATTTAGTGACTATACAAAAAATAAACGCTTGTCTGTTCCGCAACAAATTGTATTATGGAACTCTTTACGTAATACTCTTATTAGGAAGACCTCTATATCATTAATGTTATTAATAATTATAATGTCGAATTGTAAACAATAAACCGATAATATTATTAAAAATAAAGAATGAGTTGAAGTCTTGCTAAATTTCATGCAGACAAAGTCGCGGGTAACAGCTAG